>SEYY01011744.1:25000-52500 GCA_009176605.1 Armadillidium nasatum | reverse complement strand
GTTTTGAGGTACTAAAAACAAATATGTTTTCTTTGCTTCATAATAAAATTCAAGAACGATCAGTGGCTAGTTTCTCCATTGCTATCCTCCTAGCGATAATTAACTGCTTTTGAGTCTGATGGACTTCAAAATGAAATGATTAATGGAGAGTGTAGTTATCGACTTAATAGTGGATTAGTAATGAAGTAATAGATAGAAAGTCACTAATGAAAAGTAGATAAATATTTGGTGACAAAACAGATGTATGAGGAACACTCCTATTAGTAGACTTTAAGGATGAATAGTGGACGTCTACAACAACTGTTATAGAACGACAGGGAAATAAATCAGACAAATGACCACAGAGATAAGGATAAACACCGAAAGAGGGAAGTTTAGAAATCAAAGATTTGTGCCATGATCTATTGAAGCCTTTATGATATGCATAGTGTCACATCAAAAGATTCACAGAAACGCCATAAAGCAGAGTACCAAGAGTCAGAGAAAGACCTAGATCACCATTAGATTATTCCTTACTAAATACGACACTCCTTCATTACACCATTCGAAATAAATGCACTTGATATTTCTTTATTTGAATTTAACGTTAATTAAAGTAAAATTTAAGTAAAATCCAAAGTTAAAATTAAAGTAAATATAAATATAATAGGAAAAAGACAAACATAGAGTTTACAATATTCACACAATTAATGTGAGTGCATGGCACTCCTTATGCCGCTAGAACTACGCACTTGTGGTGGAATGGGAAAGGTCAATTACCACAACCAAATGACAAATATAAGACTTATAGAAAAGAGATTGTGTGCCAAAGTCACATGGCAGATACAGAGGGTTCTGAGAATTTGAAAGTAGGGGATAATTAATTAGTTTTTTGCCTTAAACTCAATCCTGTACAAAATACAGGTAGAGGTGAGCCCCCCTCCCCAACAACCTCCTCCCAAATGCCTAAATGAGAGAATAGTACTCTATACATGGTGGATAAGACCTTTATATAATGGGTGTAGTGACTGTTCGGAAGAAAAAAAGTTCTCCCAACCTGAAAAGAACTCCTTTCTCTTTTGAAGCTTCCCTTGTAGCCGTTGTTTATATGAGGTTTCGAAGAGAATGTTGTTTATGTTCAGGCCAACAATATTGTTGATGTTCATAGGTGAAGGAAATAGAAAAGTTGAGAGGTGTTTTTGGAAGAGAGATGTGAAGATGTTGAGTTTTTAAAGAGTTGAATTTCACCAGACTGAGGTTGTGATCCCCACCTCCAGAAATCCCATCCAGAGAGGAAAAATTGCAACTCCAGATGCAAAAAAAGAAAGCAATCTTGAAACGAGTAGAAAAATTTTGAGAGTTCAGTCATTGACATAAGAATGAATGAATTTAGAAGAGCTGCCGAGAAGATCATTAATTAAAAGTAAGAGTAAAGTTGGAGTTAGAACAGAACCTTGAAGAACATCACAATTAACAGAAAAAGAGAAAGGTGTCTCTTCATCAATAAATGCTGATATGGAACAATCTGAAAGAAAACTTAACATGAGCAACTAAAGAGAAGGAAGAAATTCAAAAGAAGGGAGCTTAAAAGGAGAGTAGTGATATTTGCCATAAACTGTCAGAAGCTTTGGATATCTCAATCGCTATCCCTAAAAACAGAATATCATAAAATATTGAGATAGAAGAGTATGTCACCAGTAGACCTCGAGAGTCGAAAACCATACTGATGATCTGAGAGAAGGGAATGAGATTCCAGATAATCCGGGAAATGAAAGTTGAGGGGAGCTTCAAAGATTTTAACATAATACGAGTGAGAGCTATAGAACGATAGTTAGAAGGATTAGAAAAGCTGCCTTTCTTTGTAATCGACTGAACATAAGCGAGCTTCCAGCAGAGAGGGAAAGTATTTGTAATAAGGCATAGAGAATAGAGTGGAACAAGGACAGCGTCTACCTCAGACACAGACTCCCTCAATTTCGAGGAGGAATGCCATCTGTAGATCTCAGTATCACATGCGCTCGATTATGTGTGATTGCAGGTAGAAATATAGAACACCTAAGACTAGGAGTAAGATGAGAGATGATAGAATCGTCAAGGGTTGAATGAGAAGTAAATTAGCCTTTTCAAAACAGAGAGTTAGCTACAATTCTGTCAGAGCGAAAAAGAACGGAAAGGCAGATTTACAGAAGTTATTAGAGATGTTTTTGGTGAGAGGCCAGAAATTTTTTTCAGTAGGAGAAAAAAGGCTACTCAATTTATGATATTACCATAAATGAAAGGATACGAATCCGAATCCGAATCCAGATGAGCTTTGAATTTCTCGAATCCGAATCCGGAACCTCCAAATCCGAATCCAAAGCCGAATCCAGGACCATAGAATCCGAATCGTATCCGAATGTAGCAAAATTCGCAATTCTAGAATCCAAATCCGAATCTGCAAAAAGGAAAAAAAAAAAAAAAAGAAAAAAAAAAAACCCTTCGAATCCGGATTCAGATTCTCCCATATATATATATATATATATATATATATATATATATATATATATATATATATATATATATATATATATATATATATATATATATATATATATATATATATATAATATATATATATATATATATATATATATATATATATATATATATAATCATTAGCATGTATATAAAGATACACACAATTACTCAAAGAAAGCGAGAGATGCTATTTTCTTCTATTTATATTGAATATTCTTTCCTTGATCTGTGAAAAAATGCAGGATCGAATCGATAAAAATCAATATGTACAATAATATCTCGACACTTTTGTCATTAAATCTAATTATCAAAGAGACGCGGATTTCTGACACCCAATGAGAAGATAAATGTAGACTTTTTTAATTATTAAGTGCACACGAGGAGCACAAGAATTTAGGCTTTAGAAGAGTCTTTCATTAGTATGATTAAATTGTGACACTATGTTGAGTTATATTGAAATGATAATTTATTGATATAACTGACACGATATATATATATATAATATATATATATATATATATATATATATATATATATATATTATATATATATATATATATATATATATATATATATATATATATATATATATATATATATATAATATATATATATATATATATCGAGAGACAGATGATAGATAGATAGAAAGATGTGTACGCAGATTAGGTGACTACAGTATATGTGCAGGTGTTTATAATAGAAATATACATATATATAAGTTAGTCTTATATTTCTTTTACGAGTTTAGCAATGCCTAACCTTATCAAGAGAAATCGCCATTAATATTTATAACATTGGATAATAAATCGCTTTAAGCAAACCTCAAATAGCGATACTAATTAGGAATAACGTTTGTATGAGACATCGATGGTAAAAGAAACCTTTCATTCGCACTGTGAGAAGATCATCTTAACAATCTTGCGACATAGCTTCGTTCTTCTAAACAGTAATCATACGAAAGCTATCAAATATAATGTAAGATCAGTATATCACTGTTGCGTACCAGTAAACCTGACTCTTAATCACGTATATAATTCTCTTGAAGTTTCATTACTGTTCATCAAAGAAGAATTTTTTTTTTTTTTTTTTTTTTTTTAGTGGTTTTTTCTTTTTCAATATAAATATTTTCTCGTATGGGCAATTAATTAAGTAGATTAAAAATGCTGAGAAGAAACTATGAGGCAATCTTGCATCCATATTTTATAGCCACAGTTTGTTTTCTTTATCAACTACGATGCTATAAATTTTTGAACCACTTTTCTATTTTTTTTTTTTCTGTATTTGTGTACGGAGAACAGTATCAGTGATTTATTTTATTATCAAACAATGTAGGTTATTATTTTACTTATAATGGTCTAGTTTCACTTTTCCTGTACAATTATTTCTGGTGATCATTTATTATATATATATATATATATATATTATATATATATATATATATATATATATATATATATATATATATATATATATATATATATATATATATATATATATATATATATATATATATATATATATATATATATATTATATATATATAAACCTTGGTGATTATTAAAAGTCACAGGCCTAAATAGTTTCTACAAGAGTTACGGAAAAATCGATTCATAAACCAAATTAATGGCATTTAATTAAGGTGTTGATAAAATGGGTGAAGGAAGAGTGTTTCAATCTGAACCTGTGGAGTACATATAAGAATGAGGCAAGCTGTCAATTCTTGGGTAAGAGAGTTGGATAGACAATGCATTGACAGAAAAGTGGATAAGGTTGCATAGAAAGACGGTTGGCACGAGTTCACTTCAAAGAAATGGATATACGACTAGTGTTCAGAAGAATAGTGTCCATTGTGAGTACACTGCAGAAATTGTCCTAACGAATCGTTAGGACAAGTTTCAATAATGTCACAGTAAAGTTTTCAATTGAGAAAAGACATGTTAAATATAAGAAAGTAGCTTTACCGATTTATTTCCTAAGAAGAAAATAACTATAAAAATTTGTTGTGACATTTTTATCACTTGTCCCAACGATTCATCGGGACAATTTTTGCAGTGTACTTTAATATAAAATGCAATGGTCCTTGCCTTTTTCGAGCGTACACGCGAACTTTTAAGCCGAAGCCTTGTCAGTAATACAAATTCGAACAACTTCGTTGAGTACGCGTAAAAAAGGCAAAGTCCATAATTTATCATTTTTTTTTTCATTTAGTTACAGTGTGTTCTTCGTTTAACATAGCAATGTATATTACTATTATTATTATTAAAAAAAAGGTTAAGAAAAAAAAAAAAAAAAAAAAATGTTATATATATATATATATATATATATATATATATATATATATATATATATATATATATATATATATATATATATATATATATATATATATATATATATATATATATATATATATATATTATGAGCTTCACTAAAAAAATTTAATCAATTATTTATTTACACTTGTTCGTTTACAATTGTCAATGGCTTTGGGTTTAAATTTAGCGTGCATGGGTAAAAAAGGCAACGTCCAATGCAAAAACTCAACGATAAGAAAGAGAATAGAAAGAGTTAGTGATGCAAGAAATTAGATAAGTCGAAAAACTCTAGACTCCTCCTTATCAAAGATTGAAGCATGTCTGGAATATCCCCGGGGTATGACAACACAGTTATACAAGGGAAGCAACTGGGGTGGTGACGAGAATTTCTGAAGACAAATCAGAACATCCTTTGTTGTTAATTAGCCTCGGCATTTGTTGTATCATGACTTGTCAACCTTTAACCTCGTATTTGAATTAAGATTTTTCATCTAAGGTGGGTGTTCTGAAGCCCTCTTGTAAATATATACCATATGTTTTACATACAAACACACACACACACACAATATATATATATATATATATATATATATATATATATATATATATATATATATATATATATATATATATATATATATATATATATATATATATATATATATATATATATATATATATATATATATATATATATATATATATATATATATATATATTCCAAACGTTTTCCATATTTGTTTATCGTTGGTTGATATCATGCGAAGTAGAAATTGACTTAAGTAAATATGATTTGCGAGTTCTCTCTCTCTCTCTCTCTCTCTCTGCTCATCTGCTTTCACGTGTAAGGGGAAGCCTCCTTGCCAGTGTAACCAAAGATTCCAACTTTAGTGACGAATATCTTCCTATTGGCGTTAATTAGCCTCGGCATTTGTTGTTGTAGAACTGACAAGTTAAAATTTGGCTACACAGATATTGAATTGGCCTCAAAATGGTCTCACGAGGGACACGTGGTCTCTTGAAAGCTAAAAGAAAGCAATAAAAACTCGGCCTTTCGGTAAGAAGGGTCAAAGATTTATTATGAATGTGAGGATACGACTCTCAAGAGGTTTTCGAGAGGCACCAATTTACATCGACCGACGTTGTTTTCATACTTGCAGTTATGATGTCTTCAAAGACACTTTACACCGTTGTATATTTATTCTTTGTCAGTTGAAGCTACAGAACAAATTTGTTAGGCTTCAAACGTAATTACTGAAACAAGTGCATATATATATATATATATATATATATATATATATATATATATATATATATATATATATATATATATATATATATATATATATATATATATATATATATATATATATATATATATATATATATATATATATATATAATATTGTGTTGTATGTGTGTTGTTACCCTTATTAGCAATTTACTCCAAAAAATAAAAAATTTTGAAAACAAACTAACATTTCATGATTATTGGTTATTTTTTATAGAATTCGATATACTAGCCTCTGAATCATTTAAAAAAGAAACTTTAAAAAAATCTCACAAAATATTACTTCCTGACCAGCATCCCATTGTTACTAACTCGCACAAGCAAAGGAAGGAGCTAAAGATGTGCATCGCATACTCGAACAGAAAGAAAATTCAATTTAAAAAAAAAAAAATAATAAAAAGCACACACACAAACATGCCAACGGCATTCTCCCATTCCATATGGTCCTCATTATTTCGTGAAGGAAACTAAAGAATGAATAAACATTTTATTTTATAGATATACATATTTTTTACTTAGTTTAAATTGGTTAAAAATAATTTTACACGCAATGACAGGATTACTTCGAAATTTAATGCGGCGTTGCTTTTGGTTTTTTGAAGAGGATTTTTTTTTTCAATTAGGAGTAAAAAAAAAAAAAAAAAAAAAAAAAAAAAAAAAAAAAAAAAAAAAAAAAAAAGCGAAGCATAATATCTATATATATATATATATATATATATATATATATATATATATATATATATATATATATATATATATATATATATATATATATATATATATATATATATATATATATATATATATATATATATATATATATATATATATATATATATATATATATATATATATATATATATATATATATATATATATATATATATATATATATATATATATATATATATATATATATATATTATATATATATATATATATATATATATATATATATATATATATATATATATATATATATATATATATATATATATATATATATATATATATATATATATATATATATATATATATATATATATATATATATATATATATATATATATATATATATATATATATATATATATATATATATATATATATATATATATATATATATATATATATATATATATATATGGGTGTGTGAGGGAGAGGGGCGAGGGTTTGTTTGTAAGTGCATTCTACTTAGCATGATAATTCGCAAAATAAGTTGCCATAGGGAAATCATGTTAAAACATATTTTATAACTACAATTTTAATATGGATTGTGTCACAAGACAAAGAAGACCAGAGAATTACTTCACTGATGCGAAATTTACAAGTAAAAAGAACGGGGAAGGAAGCAAATAGCGATCTTTAATAGGGGTTCAGGGACTCTGCTTCAAATTTATTAAGAGAGAAAAATTCACGCAATTCGACTCTAATTGCCTTTTGTAAAGATATCGAACACTTTTATCATTACTCATACAGCTTTCCTGCTTTTATCTACTTTACTTCTATATAATATATAATATATATATATATATATATATATATATATATATATATATATATATATATATATATATATATATATATATATATATATATATATATATATATATATATATATATATATATATATATATATATATATATATATATATATATATATATAGGCGACGTTATGGGGAGACAACGGAGGGCCATGCCCCACCCTAGATTTTCAACCTCACAAGAACATTTCATAATGGAATTTTTTTTTCACATCACACGGTTAAATAATAATATATATATATATATATATATATATATATATATATATATATATATATATATATATATATATATATATATATATATATATATATATATATATATATATATATATATATATATATATATATGATTCGGCCGTCGTCGAGAGTAGATGTGCCTAAAGATAGATGGGAAAAGAAAAGCGAGAAGAATCAGAAAGAAGATTGAGGAGAGAAAAGAAGAGAGAAGGTTTATGCATTCAGATAGTATTGAACAAAATTTGAAAAACTAATAGCTAAAATTTATTTTAAAATTAGGACTTTTTGAAAATATTTTTGCATTAAAAAAAATAAATTAAATAAGTTTCGATAAAATTATTATATATCAAAATTTATAGAGGAGCAACAAATCTTTCAATATAATGGACTTTCGGCTTTTAATGAAAAATTAAACTTTAACATTAAGAATTTGAAATTTAAAAACAAGAGTTTGAAAATCGACGACAGGATCAGATCATGTGAAGAGAGCTAAATGCAAGGACGACAGGACTAGCCATCCGGTCTTGTGATTTCTCTGTCAACGGCTTGTAACTACTCCAGAACCAGCATTGGGAACCATTGCTCGGAGAAGCGCAATCTTTTGAAGACCCCTGGAAGAGAGTGTTTGGAGGTTGGTTTGAGAACGATGCTGGTCCTACTGAAAGGGTGAAAACCCTACCTGGATAGGACTCATGGACCGGCATGGGGACCGGCGAGCCGAAGAACTTGATCTTTTGGAGGGCTCTGGGAGAACTTCTTCAAGCAGATGGGGAAAGATGCTGGTTCCACTGACAGGGTGAAAACCCTTCCTGGGAGAGGATTATATATATATATATATATATATATATATATATATATATATATATATATATATATATATATATATATATATATATATATATATATATATATATATATATATATATATATATATATATATATATATATTATATATCACCTCTGGTGGGCTAAGGCCAGAGGCCTACTACAATTCCACCAGAGTTAGGGGAAAGACGGAAGAATGGTCAAATTAAAGGCCGACGTGACCTGATCACGATGTTTGAAGTTGTGTAAGTCATAGGAAGTTTGAAAAAAAGAAGAAGAGAGTGTGTTCCAGACTTTACCGGTAGAGTACATGTAGGACAGAGCATAGCGGTTAAGTCTGGGTCAGAGAGTTGGACAGAGAAAGGATGAGACTGTGTAGAAAGTCGAGTCGCACGAGCCCTTCTCAGTGGAGGAGGTATTCGACGAGAGAGTTCAGAAGAGCAGTGTCCATTGTAATAGCGATAGTATAGAGAGAGTGACGCAACAATTCGACGAGCAGAAAGAGATTGAAGAGAGTTAGTAAGAGCAGGAGAGTTGATGAGACGAAATGCCCTAGACTCCACCTTCTCTCTCTTTCTATCTATATATATATATATATATATATATATATATATATATATATATATATATATATATATATATATATATATATATATATATATATATATATATATATATATATATATATATATATATATATATATATATATATATATATATATATAATATGAATGAAAAGCTATTTTATTTTAACTTTAGATTCTTTGTGGCTGAAAATATATGGAAGGGCCATGCTACCCTTTGTGAATGGCTAAATCTGTACAATTCTTGGCTTGAGATACTTTGTGGTTGAAAATATATAGAAGGGCCATCCCTGCCTTTTTATGAATGCCTAAATCTTTACAGTTCTTGGCTTGAGATACTTTGTTCCTGAAAATGTTGGGGAGGGCCATCCCTACCCTTTATGAATGCCTAAATCTTTACAGTTCTTGGCTTGAGATACTTTGTGGCTGAAAATGTAGAGGAGGGCCATCCCTACCCTTTATGAATGGCTAGATCTGTATAACTTTTGAGATACTTTGTGGCTGAAAATGTATGGGAGGGTCATGCTACCCTTTATGAATGGCTAGCGTATTCTAAAATATTGAAAGGACAGTTTTGTAGATTGTGTGTCTTATTTAGACTTTCTATCAAAAGAGATATATTTGCCTCATTTATCGTAAAACCATTTAGAAAATATAAAGGTGCATTCACATGCTAAAGCCCATGCAAATTCAGAATGGTGTAAAGATGCCTCGGTAGCTATAAAGAATTTCAAACGTATAATATTAAATAAACTTGTTAGTGTAACTGAACAACTGAATGTTGCTGAGCACTTTAGTTATTCAATAAAATAGGCAAAAATTAGTATCTATAATTTCTACCTTAAAATTTTGTGACACCAATGATATCGCTATTCGAGGTAGCACTGCAGATACCGGCAATTTTTCCGATTTGCTTAAATTCAGAGTAAATGCTGGAGATGCTGTTCTTATGGAACATTTAAATTTATGCGGAGCAAAGGCCAAATACACATCACATATAATTCAAAATGAACTTATATTCATTTGTGGAAAGTTGATATGTAATCAAATTTTGAATGAAGTAAACAATTGTCAATATTTCGCCCTTTTAGCAGACGAGACAGCAGACATATCCGGGACAGAACAGCTATTCTCTTCGTTGATAAGAATCTCAATATACGTGAAGAATTTGTAGCCTTTATTCCTTTTGAAAAACTGAAAGTTGAAGATATAGCAAGAGCTATATTGTTTACTACGAGATATATATACAATTTAAATATGAGTAAACTTGTTGGATTTAGGTTTGATGGGTGCTCCACCACGTCTGGCAAAGCGAATGGAGTTCAAAATTTAAAAAGAGATCAGTGCCCAAAAGCCAAATTTTTTCATTGTATTTCCTATCGTTTAAATTTAGTAATTAATGACCTAAATGCTGTTCCAGAATTTCGAAACACTGATGGAATTGTAAAACAAGTTATAAAATTCTTCCGTAAAAGTACGTCACGCAGAAATTTGGTAGCAAATATACAATTGTTGAGCGAAACACGATGGTCTGTCAAGTATAAGTCAATTAGGATATTTTTAAAAAATTTTAGCCAAATAAAATAATCATTAGAAAATCTCTTATCTGATTCAGATGTAATGGAAGCCACATGAATTGCAACATGTCAACTTTCATCAGCAGCAGGAAGTCCTACATTTCTCATCTGTATGATAATCATGACGAAATATAGTTCACATTTGGGGCCTATAGCAAATATTCTTCAAACTAAAGTAATAAATTTGGATGAGGTTCATTGTCACATAGAAAGTTTTTTATATATTTTAAAAACCGATGGAAGTGAAAATAATGCTGAGTCGGTTTTTAAATTAATTTTTTAAAAAGTTTAGAATTTTTGTGAAGATTTTTCTTTACCACGTACAATATTCAAAAAAATAACAGCCTCAGGGATATCAAAATGTTCTTCTGAGAGCTGCACTATTTATACCTTATCTTCATTCTCTCATTTCGTCTATCTGAGTATAAGATTTTCGAGTAACAATATAACATCTACCTTCTTTGCATTTTGCACCCAGTTAGAATAAGAAAATTAACCAAATCAGAATACTTTAAAAAAAATTTGAGTTCATTATAACCGTATATAACATTGATAACCTAACGGGTGAAGCAGAATCTAGGTTTAAATTCTGGAAATAATCAGATAGGGAACAAATAGATGAGAAAATGTATTACAGCACACAACTCCAAAATCATTGCATATTTTTCCCAGCAATTGCACAAGCAATAAAAGTACTTCTCACACTCTTCCACCAACTACCTTTACAACTGAAAGGTCGTTTAGTTACTTTCGACGTGTTAAAACGTGGCTAAGAACAACACTTTCCAACAAAAGATTAAATGGGCTTTGCTAATAAGTGTTCGTAGGGAAAAGTTTCACGTCAAAAGCATCAATTGATAGAAGATATTATTACTGATTTTGAGAAAGAAAAAAGAAATATCGAATTCTTATTTTCAAACTAAAAAGAAAACATTTTTTAGTAATATAAAGCTTCTTACTAAAATAAAACTGAAATAAAACTTTTCGTAAATTATGAAATGTTTATAAATATTGGGCTTATTGTGGATTCTCATTTCTATTATTCAAAACTTTGAATACACTATATACTATATAATATATATATATATATATATATATATATATATATATATATATATATATATATATATATATATATATATATATATATATATATATATATATATATATATATATATATATTATATATATATGTGTGTGTGTGTATGTATGTATGTGTACATGGGGGCGTTAGAGCAAAATTTAGGGAGGGGGTTATATATATATATATATATATATATATATATATATATATATATATATATATATATATATATATATATATATATATATATATATATATATATATATATATATATATATATATATATATATATATATATATATATATATATATATATATATATATATATATATATATATATATATATATATATATATATATATATATATATATATATATATATATATATATATATATATATATATATATATATATATATATATATATATAAAGGCCTGTTACTTAGATTACTGAACGTAGATATTCAGAACTCTGGTTCATTGACCTCCTTCCTGTGTTTTTTCAATTGTGATTTGGAATTTCTTATCGATAGACTCGATAGAAAATTTGTACTTAATTTTTCTTACGTTTAATAGCAATATATCTATCTATCTATATTTCTATCTATCTATCTATCATAATATATGTCTTTCTCTCTAATTGTCTGCTTTTTAAACTTTCCGCCTGTTTGTCAATTTCATTTTTTATATTTATGATATTTCCAAGAAAATAGAGAACATGATTAATATAAACGATATTTAAACACCTTCAAGAATTTGAAGCAATCCTAATACTAATTTCCTTTTTTAAACCATATGAAAAATTTGCCTAAATTTTACATTAATAATAATAATAATAATCATAAAAACTAATAATAATAATAATAATAATAATAATGATAATAATGATAATAATAATAATAATAAAAATAATAATAATAATAATAATAATTTATAAAAATAAATAAAAATAATTAAAAACTTTGTAAATAAAAATAAATAAAAAAAAAAAAAAAAAAAATAAAAATATATATATATATATATATATATATATATATATATATATATATATATATATATATATATATATATATATATATATATATATATATATATATATATATATATATATATATATATATATATATATACACAATAGCTTGAACTTTAATCAATGAATATTTAAAATTTCACAGCTTGAATATTTGATCGCTAATTACATGACAAAACAAATACACTAACAATATAATTATCCGCATAAACAGAAAACAATGAATCTTACTAAGTCTAAAATCAAATGTGATAATCAAATCTTACGATTATTTTCTCCCATAATAAGGATAAAATAACAGATGATCAATTTTCACAAAGTGTTTAATAACATAAAATCATAATAACACTTTTTTTTTTTGAAGCGAACTGTCATAGAACTATCGCTCATTAAAAATGTAACTTTAAAATTACGACAGTTTCGCGTTAAATGGAAAGTAGTGTTACTAATTTTTTTGAGGAATTGATGATGACCTACATTCTATATTCGGAATTTTAAGGTGGAGGTAAAAGCTATCCTAATAAGGTAATTGATCTCTTTCTCTTCTTTTGTATAGAATTAGTATATTTGTGCTTACTATTTGATTATTTATCTATCTTTTCTTTCTCTCACTATATATATATATATATATATATATATATATATATATATATATATATATATATATATATATATATATATATATATATATATATATATATATATATATATATATATATATAAGATTTAAAAAGGAAAAAATTCTCATAGCTTACACAAGTACAAAGTCAATAATTTAAAACTGGCCCATTGTAACCTCAAAATCAATAGATCGCCTTTTGACCCTCTCTCTGATAACTCAGTTCCCCTCAGAAGGTAACCGGAGACTTTAAATAAGGAGGAACGAAATTTATCTGTAGGCGGAGAAGCCGTTAAGTATTCTCGAACTCAAGTAATGCCAGACAGAAGAAATGTAGAAAGCGTCAATCATTTGACCACTTCTAACTTTCTCTCTCTCTCTCTCTCTCTCTCTCTCTCTCTCTCTCTCTCTCTCTATATATATATATATATATATATATATATATATATATATATATATATATATATATATATATATATATATATATATATATATATATATATATATATATATATATATATATATATATATATATATATATATATATATATATATATATATATATATATATATATATATATATATATATATATATATATATATATATATATATATATATATATATATATATATATATATATATATATATATATATATATATATATATATATATATATATATATATATATATATATATATATATATATATATATATATATATATATATATATATATATATATATATATATATATATATATATATATATATATATATATATATATATATATATATATATATATATATATATATATATATATATATATATATATATATATATATATATATATATATATATATATATATATATATATATATATATATATATATATATATATATATATATATATATATATATATATATATATATATATATATATATATATAAATATTTAATTTGTTCTAGTGTTTGTACATGTTTGTGTGTGCAAGGATGGCCTTCAAATATAAATGATATAAATCATCTAATCAAATAAGTACCAGATTGACAAGAGCAAATTTTCAAGCGTGTCTTGGGACGAGCTCGTTTGTTTTCGAAGTTTGGTTTTCTCAGCGCGACTCTCAGACCAATTACATAAGGAAGGAAACCTTTAAGTTTATGTTCGAACCACATTTTTACACACATTGTGTATGTTGAAGATTCCTGCATGTGTTATGAGCGCTTCGTTTGGCATTAAATTTTTTTTTTTTTTTTTTTTTTGACCGCTCGTGAAATAGCTATTATTCCTGTTTTGGTTATTTTTTTTTTTTCTTCTTTCTTTTTTTTTTTACTTTTTTTTTTATGTTACCATGTGTGTCTTACAACTTCTTAATGATTTTTGTTTCCGCTTCGGTTACAGGAAAATCTTCCTTCAAATGTTTATTGACATATTTTTATTAAACTATATATATATATATATATATATATATATATATATATATATATATATATATATATATATATATATATATATATATATATATATATATATATATATATATATATATATATATATATATATATATATATATATATATATATATATATATATATATATATATAGTATATATATATATATATATATATATTATATATATATATATATATATATATATATATACTATGTATATTAGGTATATTATGTACGTTATATATTTATGCATATTAGGTAAATTAGGTATGTTATATATATATTATGTATATATATATATATATATATATATATATATATATATATATATATATATATATATATATATATATATATATATATATATATATATATATATATATATATATATATATATATATATATATATATATATAGCCAATTTTTTAACAGTTATTTGCAAATTCGGATATTACAATTTCTCGCCAGATTTCATCTTTATATTTAAATAAAACTCAACAAATAAAGCAGATCACATATAAAATAATCGTACATAAATGTAAAAAAAATTAGAATGAATTGGAAATTAATGTCTGGTAACTCAAAATAAGCCTTTTTGTTACGTTTATATTCGGCTTAATGAAAAAAAAAAAATTTAAATCTATTATTTACACAATGACAAAAAGGAGATCATTCATTTTTTATATTGTTATAAAACTAACGGTAGTGAAAACTGTCGTCAGAAATGGTTTAAAAAAAAAAAAAAAAAAAAAAAAAAAAAAAAAAACTTTAATTTATGATGACATTAATATTAAATAATTAATATTATATATATATATTATATATATATATATATATATATATATATATATATATATATATATATATATATATATATATATATATATATATATATATATATATATGATGGTGTGTGTTCGTATGGTTGAATCTGGATAAAATATTTAATAAATTTCTGCGCTTTTATCTTTGTCGTTGACAAAGAAGCTGTAAGTTTCACACTCCAGGATGAAAGAAGTTATTATTAAAAATAAAATATAAAAAAAATAAAAGAGAAGACGCTAAAGTAAAAAGCAATTAGCGCCTCATCTCAGCTGGCGCAAAACACCCAATATGAGAGTGTCAAAGACAGGAATGGTCTCAGGAGGTTATTTCGAAGGACCTTTGAGGATTCTGAGACCTGCTGAGACCACGCTGAGGATCTGAAAGCAATCCGTGTGTCTAACGGAAGGAAGAATAAGGCTGGGAAATGAGGAACAGAAGTCAAGATGGAGCCACTTTCTGCCTTCGTAGAAGCTTCTTGGATCAAAAGACTTGGCGAAGATTGCTTCGTGTTCCTAGAATTGCTTTCCATTTCTGGTCTGATCTTTATATCCTCTTATAAAACATGTTTCCATTTCAAGTCAAAACGATTGATAACATTCAACTTCAACATATTTTCACTTGTATATATATATATATATATATATATATATATATATATATATATATATATATATATATATATATATATATATATATATATATATATATATATATATATATATATATATATATATATATATATATATATATAAAATATTGTTTGTCATGATGGCGGAAATATAAACATAAATAATAATACTACATAGGGCAGGATATATAGACACACAGTTACTCTTAACCTAGGCCTTTATTTACGTGTATTTCACATAGTACAAGTGGGTGCTACAATATGCGAGATAGAATGAGACAACAAATTTTATCACCTGGGTAGTCTACATAATGGAACAAAGTTCTTTACTGAATGGTAACAAAGAAAATACTCATTCATTAGTAATAATACATATACTTTAAGTTAACTCTAACACCCCCTCTTTATCTAGAGTACACATCTAATGTTTTCAAATTTTTACAATCTACTTTTTGATACAGGTTTAGCAAACATATCAGATACATTATATTCAGATTGTACATACTTTAAATCTACAATACCATTTTGAATTTTATTCCTAATAAAATGATATCTATATGTTTAGACCTTCTGATGATGTATTGGATTTTTAGCTATTGTAATAGCACTTTGATTATCTACATTCACAATAACAATTTCTTTGTTAATTAAAACCCTGTATGTCCGATAATAATTATCTTAAAAATTTAGCTTCCTGTATACAGCAAGTTTTGCCCATATATTCAGCTTTACATGTTAAAATGCAACAACTCTTTACTTTTTGCTTTCCATATAATTAGAGGTCCATTATTTTTTAACTGAAAACCATAACCACTAATACTAAATCTATCGCCTGATGGCCCTCAATCTGAATCACCATAAAATATTAATTTTAACTGCTCATTTGATTTGTAAACTTTCAAATCATAATTTATAGTACTATTTAAATATTTTAATACATGCTTGGCTAATTGTAAATGTGCATTATTTGGTTTATTCATATATTGAGA
Organism: Armadillidium nasatum; assembly: GCA_009176605.1. Taxonomy (NCBI): domain Eukaryota; kingdom Metazoa; phylum Arthropoda; class Malacostraca; order Isopoda; family Armadillidiidae; genus Armadillidium; species Armadillidium nasatum. The sequence goes on along the minus strand of SEYY01011744.1, from coordinate 35,002 downwards.
TAAAAAGTTTACAGAAAAACATATATCAAGTCTATTACAACTCATCAAGTAAATTAAATTACCTACAATTTCTCTGTACATCTAGGACTAAACCAACTCCGCAAAAACTTTTGCATTATCATCGCTTTCAGCATCAGTGGTAGAATCATTTATCAGGTGTAGCAAATTTTACAACCTTAAATGTTCTAGGAATTTAACTTCCCACAACTCATATTCTACATCGCCATCGAAAAATAAAACCCTGGCCACATAACCCTTTTTTATTGCTCTTTATAGGGTTGTTGTTCTCCCTTGTATGGAGTATGCATCACACATCTGGGGTGGTTCCATTTTTACAGCTCTCCTTGAAAAGGTGGTGCCTAGGGCTTTTCGTCTTATCAACTCTAATGCTCTTACTTGTTCTCTAAAGCGTCACTCTCTCTTATCGATATTACATTGGACACTGCTCTTCTGAACTCTCTCGTCGCATACCTCCTACAGTATTCAACTGCTCGTGCGACGACGCCTTTCTACACAGTATCATCCATTCTCTGTCCAACTCTCAGATCCTAGACTTAACCGCTATGCTCTGTCTTACATGTACTCTGTTGGAAAAGCCTGGAACACACTTCCTTCATCTATTTTCCCATATTCATGTGACTTACACACTTTCAAACTCCGTGTATCGGGACATGTCGGCATTTAATTTGACCAGGTTTTCGATTTTCTCCCTAACTTTGGTAATAATTCTAGTAGGTCTCTGGCCGTTGGCCACCATAGGTGAAAAAAATATATATATATATATATATATATATATATATATATATATATATATATATATATATATATATATATATATATATATATATATATATATATATATATATATATATATATATATATATATATATATAATTGATATATTGTATACTTTCACGCACTGGTGAGATAGATACATTTATGTGGGATGTTTGTTAAATATATGATCACTCTCCAAATTACCTTTAGCATGTTCAATTTCATCTCATTTTCTCTGTGACGAGAACAACAATAATTATTATTAATATTAATATTTTTAATTTTTAATATTCCAGCTTCTGATCCCTTCACTTTTTCACATGTATACGTAAAGTACACCAACGTATAATATATATATATATAATATATATATATATATATATATATATATATATATATATATATATATATATATATATATATATATATATATATATATATATATATATATATATATATATATATATATATATATATATATATATATATATATATATATATATATATATATATATATATATATATATATATATATTATATATATATATATATATATATATATATATATATATATATATATTCACCTATTAAATACAAGGGCAGAAAGCTAATTTGAAGATGGCAAATAATTTACTATTTGAAATTTGAATAAAATACAGTAAAGTTTTTTTGAAACTTATACAGTTCTACTGATCAAAAATAACAACAACAAAAAAATAATTAAATAGGAATTTCGAAACAGTACAAGTGTAGAACAGAATCACCAAACATTACAACTAAGAAACTGGTAAACTGACACAGATTTTTCGTTCTGTCTGAGCCTTCGCCGAAAGGCTGACGACATTTCCCTTCCACCGTAACCAAATCTAGAAGATGAAAAAAAGGTTGTCTGTTCCATGCGTGTGATTGTGCTTGATAATTATGGTACTCTGATTATAAAATCGTTAATGTTGAGTGCTGGTTGCACTTATCATTGAAATTTTATGAATATTCTGTGAAATATTTTGGTCTAATTGCAAAATCCTTTCGCCATAAAATAATCGGGATATCGGGATCAGAATACCGGGATTTTTCGAGATCCCGATCTTACGTGATTAAAATTTTCACATCGAGATCGGGATCGGGATAGGGATTTACATATTAGGATCCCGCGGAAGGTGAATCCCGTACTATCACTGATATATATATATATATATATATATATATATATATATATATATATATATATATATATATATATATATATATATATATATATATATATATATATATATATATATATATATATATTTTTTACACATCACTACCGCTCACGGGCAGAGCCCATTCAAGGAGTGTGTGCTAGAGCAATAGAAGAAAGATAAAACAACCTACAAACCCCCAACTAATGCAAATTTCGCAGGTGAGCACAGACGTGTGCTTTAAAGGAATGGAGATTAAATTCAGCAGGAAACACAGAAGATGGGAGAGAATTCCACAAAACAGAGGTGGCTGGAAAGAAGGAGGCACCACAGCGAACAAGCTTGGAGTTGCCTATGTCTACACAAAATTTATATATATATATATATATATATATATATATATATATATATATATATTATATATATATATATATATATATATATATATATATATATATATATATATATATATATACACGAATGAGTGATTATATGCTATCTTATATGAAGTAATTAAAAACTGATAAACATTCAAAGTCTCATTTATCGCGATATCTGTTACTCTTAATTAATGCAACTATATGATATAATCTTTTGAAAATTGAACGCAAATAAATATCTGAATATAGAAAGCTCAATTGCACTAACCTTCATTCTCTCTCTTTGCTTTCTTTTCTTTTGTATTTTTAACTAATTTTTCCTCTTCTTTTTTCAGCTTTCCCTTAGGGGGGGCGTAGCCACAACGCCCCATTATTTCAGCCTCTTTTGACTCCGTTTTGAGAGTTCAGAGCTCAACCCCATCCAGAGAGATATACACCTTCTCCCCCCCCTTCTTTTACCACTTTTCCCCTCTTAGGGGTTAGTGGTGTAGTCACAGTAACCCATTTTTTTCAACCTTATTCCTATCCTCTTTTTGAGGGTTCATCCACATCTCGCAGATTTATGCTCAACCCCTTGCACCTTTTCCCTTCCTCTCTTCGAAGCTAATAACGTAGGCCGGCACCCTATATATATATATATATATAATATATATATATATATATATATATATATATATATATATATATATATATATATATATATATATATATATATATATATATATATATATATACTATGAATTTTGGTGATTTTGCCTTCAAATATTCTGTCATTTATAACTTTAATTGTTTAATTCAATTTCCTAATTGGATCTATGATTTTTATGGAGATGAACTTCAATTACTGCATAGTTTTCTTTCTTCTAATTCTTCTTCATATACTTCTAACCTTTCTTTACTTTTAGGCTCGGATAGCAGTTCGAATTATTATGTCTGACATTTCCTTATCCATTCCATTTCCTTATCCTACCAATCTGTGAAGTGCTGATTAACCTATGACTATTTCCAAGCTGTTTGTCAAGGGGAAGATTCCCTTAGAAAATAATTAATCTTGTCTTTTAACAACTAAATCTCACGTCTCGTACATATTACAGAGAAATAGTAAAAAATCTTTACTTGAAGGCATCACAAATCTGTTACAGCAGAAAATCAGTAAAAAAAATCAGTTCCTTCTCGTTCTGTTCTTTTAACTAAGCTTATTCTTAACAGGAGCATTTGGAAACGTTTATCATTAAATCTTCCGCAAGGAACATATGACAGGATCTTGGGCCCTTTGCATGCTTTTTGTTTTTGTAGGTGTTACTAACGATTGCCACATTTCGTATAAATTTACTTTGAAAACGGAGTAACATAAATTTTTTTTCTTTCACTAACTCTAATATTTATTAACAGTGTTCCTGCCACATATATCACTCATCCTCTCTTACGAATACGACGAATACGAGTTCACTTTGCATACGTTTTTTCAAACTCAGAGGAAGTCAGTCCAACAAATAGGGCATGTGCCATGAAGGTGGCATCGTATTAACCGAAATCAAATCTTTTTATATATTTAGAGTAAATACATGAAGTAGGAAAACGCAGTTAATTTCACTCCTCTAAAAGAACAAATTTTCTTACGTTTTTGCTCAGCAATCTTCCACATTAAATAAAACTTTTCTGCAAATTGCCCCATAATTAAACTCTCTTCTGTTCTAATTATTATCGAGACTTTATTTCTCCCTATTTGATGCTACATACAGATCTCATAAACCCTTGATTTCGACAAGGTTTGTCATTTATGTTATCTCTAACAGAATACTACTATATATATATATATATATATATATATATATATATATATATATATATATATATATATATATATATATATATATATATATATATATATATATATATATATATATATATATATATATATATATATATATACAGTATGCATACTGATTAAAAAAATTAAGTACCATATTACATAATTCAACTAGAACGTGTTGTGGTTAAACAGTTTTTGTCTGCTGTTTACATTCTACCATTCCTTCATCCTTTCAAAGACTTTGTGGAGAAAAGAACAACGCCGGATGGTCGCAAGATTTAGCGCCAGGACGCCAACAATTGTTATCTTGTTGAATCAACATTCATAAGATGTGAGGCATCGGACAACTTTGCCTATCCAAGATAATTGTATTTTGAAAACAAATATTGCCTTATGATTATATATATATATATATATATATATATATATATATATATATATATATAATATATATATATATATATATATATATATATATATATATATATATATATATATATATATATATATATATATATATATATATATATATATATATATATAATACCGTAAAAAATCGATTTCAGTTAATAAACCAAATTTTTCAAGGAAAAACTAGTATTTGACTATTTCATTTAACCAAATCTAGATAATCTAACCTAACCTAAGAGAGATGATTAAAACTAGTTTTTCCTAGGAAAATCGAGTTTTAATAACTGAAATAGTGTTTTTACCGTATATATATATATATATATATATATATATATATATATATATATATATATATATATATATATATATATATATATATATATATATATATATATATATATATATATATATATATAAAGGGTGATTCAATAGTCTCAACTCATTTTATACTCAAAACATTTTTATTTTCAAACTGTTATTTTACTTAAATATTTGTTACATAAGGACACCAAATAATTATATTTTAATATCGTTACTTTGAGCATCTAGAAACATTTACAAGCTCTTACTCATATTACCTTTAAAAAAAATAAAAATGGCTGTATATAGCTGCCTAGGAGAAGCATATAGAAGTAATTTCTAAAAACAGTTCTTCATTCACTCCTTTCCCCATCACCACTTGGGAGTTGGTGGCCTCCTGTGATGGGGATGGGGGCACCAAGTGGCTACTGGCATGCCCTGTTGCACTGTCTTCTTATTTCATTAATTTCTGCATCATTCGCGGTATCTTGTCTAATTTGCACTTTGTCGAATACCACCTCTCTTCTTCTAGACCTCATCTCTTGTTTTTAAGTGAAACCCAGGTGCTTGAGTGCTCTGACAAGAAACCTTACTCTGTTCCCTCCTACTATCTCTATATTCAATTTTCAGCCAAAGGAAGATGTTGATTATATTTGCGCAACAATGTTGTCTGTTCTCGTGTATCTAATATATATATGTGTGCATACGAGGAGAAAATTCCAATCCAGTTCTTGTCGACCACGCTTGCTATCCTCGGGTAACTAAACTTTTGGTAGAGCAGTACGGAACTAGCAAACCCCTATTTCAAGCAAATCAAACTTCACTGCGTAACTCAAGGATTAACTTCATAAGCAAGTCTGCAATTATTTTTGGCAGAAGATCCTAGAAATGATTCTGGACTTGGAATTTAGTTTTTCCTTAAAACTTTCAATGTACAAAATTAAATATTGCCTATGAGGAAATATATATAATGAAGTAAAGAATGATATATTAGTGATGGGGTTGGTGAAGATAAATATGTGAATTAAGAGGATAATTGAGATTTGGAAAGAGGTTAATTGTGTACCAACACACAAGGGAGTAAAGGAAAGAATCAGGAAGAATGCAAGTAATGAGTTTCGCACTCAGACCAAGAGACATCGCCATTTGTGCCGGATGTAAAATGCATAATGGGGAAACACAAAATGCACATTTAAAAATGAAAGAAAAGAAGTATCATCTGTATCAGGCGTAAGGATAGTACAAGAACATACTAAAGCTTAAGAGAGGTGATTTTCTGAGATGTTGGAAGAGAAAGGATTAAAGTTGGAAGATAAGAGCAGGAAACATTCCTTTTGATGGAAATCTTCAATGCAAGTGCAGGGAAAGAAGTGATGAATAAAATTGGAAGGATGTTGGAACCATACGAAGAAGTCAGAGAAAAAGAGAGGAAACCATTTGACAGATTTCCGATTGAGAAAGAATATGAAAATTATATAAGAACAAAAAACAAGAATGTTGATTGAAATTAATTGATCAAATAAAAAAAAAGATACTGAAACCATCGGGGAGAGGAGAAGAGAAATTTTCAGGTGGAGTTTGAGTGTCGTTTGGAAGAAAAAATAGATGGAAGAAATAAAGGAAAAAGATTCACACAGTGGTAGAGTGAGGAGCTAAGGGAGGTCTTAGCTCCTCAGCAATGATGGGAAAATGGAATACTAGAAGGATAAAGTTGGAGAGTTTGAAGACAAGAGAAAGGAGCAGCTAACATAACTTTTGAAGATGTGACAGATGATGTAAGGGGAGAAGGGAATTTTTTTTATATATTGAGATAAACAAGTTTTTAGATTGGAAAAAGTCTACAGTGAATCCATAGAAAAAGTGCAGTAACCACTACTAATCTTATAAGCAAACATGGAGAAGCACACTTAAAACTAGAAGAGATTAATAGGAGAAGTACAGAATACTTTAGCGAGCTGTTAAATGTAGAATTACAAAGGGAATAAGGAAGGGAGAATGATGGAAAGCAGAAGGAAATAGGAAAAATCATCACAGAAGATTTTCAGAATGCACTGAAGGTGTAAAAATGTAAGTCTTCTGGAGAAGACAGAATACTTGGTGAATTACTATGAGAAGATGAATTGAGGGATGCATTCTTGAGAATTTTTAATAAGTGATTGGAGTAGAGCATGTTCCTGGAAGGATAGAAAAATCATTCGTAATTCCAATATACAAAGCAAAGGAGGCATGGGGAAATGTAAAATCTACAGAAAGATCTCCTTGAATGATCACCAGGAAAAGACGTACGAACGAAAATTGCAATTCAGATTGAGGATGGTTGTAGAGCTCAAACTTGGGGACGAGCAGCAAGGATATCGAAGGAATAGAAGCCTACTAATCTTATGTACGTCCTGAGAATGACGGTTGAAAAGGTATACGAAAACAGTAAAAAAATATCTTTAATAATTTTGATAAAAGAATTTGATTCAGTACCTAAAGAAAGATTGAAAATCCCTGGAGAAAGATTTCGAAATTGTAGAATAGTTTAGAGGGCTTTGGAAAACACGTTCAAGAACCACAACACAGAGAATCAAAATGTCTTCCTATGAAGAAATTTTAATTCTTCATAAATTGTCACTTTTTTTAACGAACAATTTTCTTCAAAATTTTCTCCAGCGGTTGAAATTTTTCACTTCAATATTTGAAGTTTACGTAAAACATTTAAACAGATTTCTACAATTTTTGATTTTATTTCATAATCCGAATGTTGAGAAGTGAGTTTGAATACGACAGCCAGACAATGACTTTTTTTCCATTAATTGAACGAAAAAAATTTTCTTCAGTTTTAAAATGTGATAAGAACTCAATTTGAACATGTGAAGATATTTTTAAACCGATATGGAGAATATAAGCTTTCTTCTTGAAACTCTGACGAAATTATTGGTGAAAAATTTGTTCTAACATTTTGGCTGAATTTCGTAACCAAAAAAAAAAAAGTTCTTCATTCAAAGAAACAGATTTCTTCAACTTCACTTCTACAGCCAAATTTCTCCAAATTGAAAGAAATTTTCGGTTCCGTTAGCTCGGCGGCAGAGCACTCGCATAGCAAGCGAGACTACTAGGGTTCGAGGCCTGGTTTGGGCGAGAAATGTGTGTTTTTCCTTTGGTTTAGATTCGATTGACTCTGTCGTTAAAACGAGTACATTAGTGAAGTGCTCTTCTCACTAATAGGAAATAATCTCCGACATCCGAGATAGGCTTGGCCCTGCCAGCGTTATCCGCCGTGCATGGGCCCTTGAAACCCAAGGATCTTCCTCGAAAGATCCCATTGACAGGACGTAAGTACTTCCTGGGGAATGAAGATTGAAGATTGGAAGAAATTTTGATTCTCTGTGAAGATAATTTAAAAGGAATGAGAGAAATCAAAATATTTCGAGGTTAAAACTGTAGTAAAACAGTATTGTGACCGATTTTATTTGTGACATTCCTGGATGCTATGATAAGAAAGGTGAGGGAGAAGTTTTATCAATTTGATGTAGATTTTATGGCTTGTTGAATGACTTGACGTTTTGGTGTTATGAAGGACAAAATATGAGATACTGAGATATGTTGCTGAAGAATATAAAAAATGACTAACTAATCCTTAATGTGAACAAGATATACTGATAAAGGTTATGATAGTGAACAGAAAAGAGCGAAAGAGCCGAGGATGATTGTTGACAGAAGAAAAGTTAGAACGGGAAAATATGTAAGTAGCTGTAAAGTACATTCGGGAAATGAAGAATAAATAAACAAGAGAATAAAATTAGGAATGAACAGTAGAATAGAACAGTAAGAACAATGTATTTCGTTATGATGAAAAGGCAAGAAACTCTATATATATATATATATATATATATATATATATATATATATATATATATATATATATATATATATATATATATATATATATATATATATATATATATATATATATATATATATATATATATATATATATATATATTCAGTTATCTAAATTTTTCGATACAAAGAGACAGAGAAGAGACAGACACCGAGACAGACCGAGAGAGAGAGAGAGTTTTCTTAATCTTTCAGTCATAAAACATAATTCTACGTCTTTAAAATAAAGGAAATCCTAATCAGAAGAAAAGGGAAAGTAAAGTTAGAATTTTATGCCTTTTTCGATTATTTTGATTCTAATTCAAATTTTCTCTCAAAATATCGTTTGGAGTGATGAAAGTACGTTCCATATTCTAAGAACAATGAAAAATTAAACTTTTAAAATTTAGGTACTGAAAAAATCTACATTTAATGTTGTAGCATCAAAAAGTGATTCTCCAAATGGGAAAGTTTGGTTCAGAAATTTTTAAAGAAGGGTATGCTCGTATTACAGTTGTATTGTACATGCACATGCAACTTCAAAATCATTGTCTATCAACAAGGGCGTGCTTCGATTGATTACTCAAAAGTGGTTTCAAGAATTTTTAAATAATAATGATTTTTTTTTTTACGATGAATTGGAAGGGAAGACCAATTAAATAGCTCACTAGCTCATGATTATCTAATTTCTTTAAGATATTATCACTGAAATATTAGTGTGTTGTATCTGTTTTTCTGTTTAACAACTGTCAAGTTTGTGGAAATAAAGCAGTTGCTGTTAAAAATACCGAAAGCACTCATAAAACTAAATTGATCATCAAAAGTTTAGCAATTATATAGAAATTTGCTACTAACCTAAAATTAAACTTGTATGACGGCTCAGAATTAATTATAATGAATGTTAGTTTGCAATATCAGATTGCTGGAACACTTGATAAAATGCTCCAAAACAATGTAATCAGTTCCGATTAATCGTTATCAGCAAAATTTTGATATTTGAGTATGACTGATATATATATATATATATATATATATATATATATATATATATATATATATATATATATATATATATATATATATATATATATATATATATATATATATATATATATATATATATATATATATATATATATATATATATATATATATATATATATATATATATATATATATATATATATATATATATATATATATATATATATATATATATATATATATATATATATATATATATATATATATATATATATATTATATATATATATAT
>SEYY01011744.1:20000-22500 GCA_009176605.1 Armadillidium nasatum | reverse complement strand
CGTTTCATAATGGTTCGGATATCTTTATGTTTATTTCAGAAATGTACGTGAAATTCAATTTAGGGAACAGTTAAACCTACTTTACTTGTATACATAAAAGAGCGCAATTTAACGGAGACTCAACTCAAGCTGAACAAACAGACAGACATATTTGAAAGAATATATATATATATATATATATATATATATATATATATATATATATATATATATATATATATATATATATATATATATATATATATATATATATATATATATATATATATATATATATATATATATATATATATATATATATATATATATATATATATATATATATATATATATATATATATATATATATTTATATATATTTTACATGTTGCCGCCACTCACGGGCAGAGCCCTTTTCAAGGAGGGGGCATAATTAAAAGATAAAACCCACCCAATTCAGAACTTAACGTAGATCCCTCAGGTGGACGCAGACAGAAGATTTAAGAAAAGGTAGGTTATATACAGCAGGAAAAACAGACGAGGGTAGGGTATTCCACAGAACAGAGGTGGCTAGAAAGAAGGAGGTACCACAACGTGCAAGCCTAGAGTTTTCCAAGCTCATACAAAAATTCATTTGCTAGCAAGGCACCCTTTGTGCTGCGAGGGCGACGCAATGGTGGTGGAATGCGAAATGTCAACTCCCTCGAGCACCTGCCGTTGTTAGTACCTATAGAAAAGAGTAAGTGCGCCGACGTCACGTCGTAGAGAAAGAAAGTCATGGGAATTTGCAAGTAAGGGAACAGTTTATTAGTCTCTTAGCCTTAGACTCAACCTTTATTCAAGAAGGGTGGAATAACATCAGTCATAATTGACTTTATTCGACCAGGGGACTACAAATAAAAAGGATATCTGAAGACAATAAAAACATTAAAAAAATATAGAGTACATAAAGTACAACATTAAAAATCCACTTAGAAAAAGAAAACTACAGTTACTACTTGGAAGGCAACAACTAACATCAATCTGTATGACTCCAAAAGAAAAAAATGGGAGCAAAATTATGAATAGAGAGTTAATCTTAAAAAGATTTTAAAAATTTTATGTAGATTTGTATAGAAATTTTAAAAATGAACAGTTTATAGATATAAATCACAATGATATTCATATCCCTTCAATAATATCAACTGAAGTAAAGTATGTCATTAAACACCTGAAAAGTGACAAATCGCTTGATGGAGATAGAGCATCCATTGACGTGTTAAGAGAAAGCGATGAAAAAAATAATCATTATATAAACTGGACTATAATTTCAAAAAAAGCATTTTAGATTTTGACCGAGTAACCTGAAATTTGCAGTGTATATGCATTTTTCTCCTCTAAAAACAGTCAATTTCTGACGTTTTTCTGAATCTATAACTATTTGAAAGCTATTTGGAGCCAAACTTCAAAAAAAAGGGAATATCGGGCCCAAACCACTGGTGTAAATGACATGAAAATTTAACTGAATATTCTTAGCCTTAATTGCAAGAAACTCTACGTGAAGATTTTTGATATCTGCTTTAGAAAAAAGGTTATAACCACTTGAATTTTTTTTTTTTTTTTTAAATGCGAAAATTATGCCAAAAACATTATATCCGGACAAAAACATTATAAAAAAAACTGAAAGTAAGGATGTTTTTTTTGTGAGTGTATAGAGGAGGGACAGGGCTACAACTTTCTCTCAAGTACATTATTAAATGTTATTTGGTCTCTTCGGAGATATAGCCTCTCAAACTTTGGAAATTTTTTAATTTCTTCGAAAATTGGCCAAATTTGAGAGGCTATTTCTTGAAACCAACAAATAGCATTGAAATATGTATTGAGAGAAAGTTATAGCCTGTCTCTCCTCTATGCACCCACCAAAAATAAGAAATTCCTTGCTTGTAGTTTTTATTTATTTATTTATTTTTTTTTTGTCCGGAAGTGTAAAAAAAAAATTTTAAATATTTTTTTTCGACAGTTGGTCAGAAAAGGGCATATAACTTTTTTATATAAAACGCAGAGAACAAAACTCTGTTAAAAGATTTTGGAGAAAATGCATTTTTAAATATGTAGTCCAATTTTTAAGTCATTTCAACTAACAGTTTGGTCATTCATTTGAAAAAGGGGAAAATTTTCAACAAAATTTTTTAACTTTATAGGTACAGAAAAACTCTAGAAATCGAGTTTTTTCAGCGGGAAAAAAGGCATATACCCTGAAAAATTTCAGGGTAATCGGTCGAAATTTTAAAAAAAATTTCCAACATTGGACTTTCCCCTTATCAGCCACAAATTTAAAGGATTTAGAAGTGATTTTAACAAAAATTACCATATTTAAGTTGTCCAACAACTAATGAAAAATGTAATGAATATTAAAAGATTTTATGTATGACTTTTGTAGAAAACAAAAAGCATTTTACTCAGTGAACACTAGCTCGATAATAAATTACATAGACAATGTATTTCTAAATCATATATATACAGACACCTTCACTTACATTAT
>SEYY01011744.1:12500-15000 GCA_009176605.1 Armadillidium nasatum | reverse complement strand
CGAACGCACAAACATACTGATGCTATTACTTGACTCTCTCCGAGCATCAAATATTGAATTGGTGAATAATCGGTTGTGGCTCACCTTTAAGAACCCTTATTAATAAGTTCGGCGGACGAAAAGGCATAAGAAAGAGGGCGGAGGCACTTTGCGTGCTTGAGACCGAACGAAACGTATTAAGAGATGACACGCTCTTCGGGAGGGAATATGCCTCTTTTCCAACACTAAATTATTCGTACCTTCCGGAGAGCATTTATAAGTGAGGTACAACTATAATGGGCTACCCTGATTTTATTACAGCTTGAAACAATGATTCTTATATATATATATATATATATATATATATAATATATATATATATATATATATATATATATATATATATATATATATATATATATATATATATATATATATATATATATATATATATATATATATATATATATATATTTTTTTTTTTTTTTTTTTTTTGTATTATATGCGGTATCTAAATCAACGCTACACAAAAAATTTATACATGTAAGTATAAAAATGTATGTATGTATTTACCTATTAATGTATGTATGAGCTCGTAGTATTTGCTTCAACTCATAATCATGCTGCTAACCAACTCATTAATACACTCAAAAGAGACAGGCTTGTAAATACTATTAAAAGGTTTAATAAGATTTCTCCTCGCTCAAAGTCTCTTATTAAATTTATGGCTTAAATGGTGTCAGAAGATGCTGTGACGGGATTGGACCTCCGCTCGACCCTTTTCCTCTCGGATGAGAGCCAGATAAATTCAATTGAAATTCAAATGAATCTTATTCCTATTGTGTTAACAAGAGATGAGAGGCCAGTTGTCTGCGAGTTCCAATGTATTATTATTATTATTATTATTATTATTATTATTATTATTATTATTATTATTATTATTATTATTATTATTATTATTATTATTATTATTATTATTTATTATTATTATTATTATTATTATTATTATTATTGTTATTATTATTATTATTATTATTATATATTATTATTATTATTATTATTATTATTATTATTATTATTATTATTATTATTATTATTATTATTATTATTATTAATACAATTATTATTATCATAGTTATTTAATTATTATTATTTTTATCATTATTATTATTATTATTATTATTATTATTATTATTATTAATTATTATTATTATTATTTTATTAGAATGCAATAAAATGGACAGAAGAGCTTCATACAAACACGCGCACAAACAACACACACACACACACACACTTGTATATATATATATATATATATATATATATATATATATATATATATATATATATATATATAATATATATATATATATATATATATATATATATATATATATATATATATATATATATATATATATATATATATATATATACTTTCAATATTTTGTTACTCGTTTTCCTTTTTATGTCTTTAAGAATATATTTAATATAACTGTAATAAATTATAATATTAATAATTAATAATTGAAAATGTTAATAATATTTAATAATAATAATAATGATAATAATAAAATTTGATTAAAATATTCTTATTATCGATCATTTGAAAATAAAATGAATAAATTTTAATAATCTAAAAGGGGAAAAAAGGAGATTTAGAAAGGGGAAAAGAACCGTCGAAATTACCCTTTCTTATTTTATACTTACTCTCTTTACCATTTTACCACCGTCAATACCAGCCACATTGAAAGTTATAATCTCAATTCCTTTATAAATACAAATAAATAAGTAAATAAAATAAAAATGTAAGCATAGAACAAATAGATTTAAAGATAATAATGATAATAAATTTATAATGTTTAAATTTCACGTTTGTGTGTGTGTGTGGTTTTTTTAACTCATTGTTCATAGCATAATAATGTGTTAGTGATAACTGTTTGACGTTCATTAATTCTTTAGACGCTCTTTCAACGAATACTTTAATTGTCCTTTTTCTTCCTTATTTATTTATTTGTTTGCATTTTTATTATTCATTTATTAATAGTAATATTTCCTTTATATTTATTTTTTATATACTTATTAACTTACTTATTTAATTACATTTATTTATAATTTTAGTTTTAACTATTTTGCTATATTTTTTTTTCTTACAAAAAGCGTTAATCAGTTTCACTTGACTTCAGCATTTCTTTTATTATTTTCCATTTAATATTTTTCTCATTCTTATTTTTTCTTTTTCTTTTTTTTTTTTTTTTATTAATATTCACTTCCATAGTATCTTAATATTCGATGAAACGTTATTTTTTCACAAAGTTTCTCATAAATTTATATCATAAATTGGGATTATAACTGAAACTAAATAATAATAATAATAATAATAATAATAATAATAATAATAATAATAATAATAATTAATATATTTTTAATTTTATACATTAGCCAATTTCTATATACTAGCTTCGATAATAAAACTTTCAGTTAGTTTTAAGATATTTTCTTTATTTCTTGGTTAAGAATA
>SEYY01011743.1:0-17500 GCA_009176605.1 Armadillidium nasatum | reverse complement strand
TTAATATTCAGAAACTTTGAAATAAGGTTAAATTGATTTGACTTTAGATTAAAGAAGACCAAAAGGTAGAGTTAATAGAAAGAAGATCAAAAGTATAACCCTAATTAAAGAAACAACAATAACGGAGCATTGGCCATTTGCAGCTTCTTATTAGTTCCTAAATTAAAAGTAAAATGTAAGATGAACGGTTCACCTTTTCTAAATGTAAAGAATAATGAAAGGTGAACTGTTCACCAAGATGATGAAATGGCAGAAGTGATTAATGAAAAGGAGGAAAAGGATTGAGAATATAACAGAATCCATAGAAACAACCCACAATTACAGAAATCATAGGAACAGAATCAATAAAGGAAGAGAACCCACATTAACAGAAAACGATTCTCAAATTTCGAAGATTAAAAAGAAGATCAAAAGTAGAACCCTAATTAAAGAAACAACAATGGCTAACCGAGATAACAAAAAATGGTTTATGTCGTTTCCAAGTTGAAATAAGGTTAAATTGATTTGACCTTAGATTAAAGAAGACCAAAAGCTAGAGGAATAGAAAGAAGATCAAAAGCAGAACCCTAATTAAAGAAACAACAATGGCGAACCAAGATAAAAATAAATGTTTAAGACGATTCCAAGTATTCTTGTCAATGTAATATTCAAAAAAGTTAAATTGATTTGACCTTAGATTAAAGAAGACCAAAAGTAGAGGGAATAGAAAAAAGATCAAAAGTAGAACCCTAATTAAAGAAACAACAATGGCTAACGGAGCATCGGCCATTTGCAGCTTCTTATTAGTTCCTAAATTAAAAGTAAAATGTAAGATGAACGGTTCACCTTTTCTAAATGTAAAGAATAATGAAAGGTGAACTGTTCACCAAGATGATGAAATGGCAGAAGTGATTAATGAAAAGGAGGAAAAGGATTGAGAATATAACAGAATCCATAGAAACAACCCACAATTACAGAAATCATAGGAACAGAATCAATAAAGGAAGAGAACCCACATTAACAGAAAACGATTCTCCAAATTTCGAAGATTAAAAAGAAGATCACAAGTAGAACCCTAATTAAGGAAACAACTTTGGCTAACCGAGATAACAAAAAATGGTTTATAACGTTTCCAAGTTAAATAAGGTTAAATTGATTTGACCTTAGATTAAAGAAGACCAAAAGCTAGTGGGAATGGAAGAAGATCAAAAGCAGAACCCTAATTAAAGAAATACAATGGCGAGCCGAGATAAAAATAAATTTAAGACGATTCCAAGTATTCTTGTCAATGTAATATTCAAAAAGTTAAATTGAGACTTAGATTAAAGAAGACCAAAATTAGAGTTAATAGAAAAAAAGATCAAAAAGAAAATTAAAGAAACACAATGGCTAACCGAGATAACAATAAATGATTTATGCCGTTTCCAAGTATTCCTGATAATTTAATATTTAAAAACTTTGAAATAAGATTAATTGATTTGACCTTATAATTAAAGAAGACCAAAAGCTAGTGGGAATGGAAGAAGATCAAAAGCAGAACCCTAATTAAAGAAACAACTTTGGCGAACCGAGATAATAATAAATAGTTTAATTAAGACGTTCCCAAGTATTCCTGCTAATGTAATTAATATTCAGAAACTTTGAAATAAGGTTAAATTGATTTGACTTTAGATTAAAGAAGACCAAAAGGTAGAGTGAATAGAAAGAAGATCAAAAGTATAACCCTAATTAAAGAAACCGAGATAACAATAAATGATTTAAGACGCGTCCAAGTATTATTGGATTAAAGAAGAACAAAAACAGAACCCTAATTAAAGAAACATCTTAGGCTAACCGAGATAACAATAAATTTTTTAAGACGTTTCCAAGTATTATTGTTAATGTAATATTCAAAAAGATTAAATTGATTTGACCTTAGATTAAAGAAGACCAAAAGTTAGAGGGAATAGAACGAAGATTAAAAGTAGAACCCTAATTAAAGAAACGACAATGGCGAACCAAGATAACAATAAATGGTTTAAGACGATTCCAAATCCTCCTGTAAAGAAAATTTTCAAAACTTTGAAAAAAGGTTAAATTTCATTTAAACTTAGATTAAAGAATGAGACTGATTTCCCAATTTTAGTAGAGTAACCAACCCTTTTCCAGAGAACTGAATTCCTACAATATCATTTTTATGATATTAATTTTAATAGTGGAAGACCTCCTATAAAATGTAGACTGTAATTGTATTGTCTTTCTGAAAATGAATTTGTATTTGTTAATTATTATTATTGTATTATTATTATTATTATTATTATTATTATTATTATTATTATTATTATTATTTATTATTATTATTATTATTATTATTATTATTATTATTATTATTATTATTATTATTATTATTATTATTATTATTTTTATTATTATTTTATTATTATTATTACTATTATTAAATATTATATTAATTATGTTATTATTATTATAATAATCATTATTATTATTGATATTTTCATTACTGGTATTATTATTGTCATTATTATTTTTTATTATCAATATTGATTTTAATATTTTTAAAATCATAATTTTTATCACTTTTATTTGTTGTTGCTATTATTACAATTATTATTATTATTATTATTATTATTATTATTATTATTATTATTATTATTATTATTTTATATTATTATTATATTATTATTATTTATTATTATTATTATTATTATTATTATTATTATTATTATTATTATTATTATTATTATTATTATTATTATTATTATTATTATTATTATTATTATTATTAACTAATCTGAATTTCTCTTAAAATAAAGGACTGAAAAAATTGAAGGAAAACCAAGAATCAAAAGATGCTGATCCCATCAAAATTCAAGGTTATATATATATATATATATATATATATATATATATATATATATATATATATATATATATATATATATATATATATATATATATATATATATATATATATATATATATATATATATATATATATATATATATATATATATATATATATATATATATATATATATATATATATATATATATATATATATATATATATATATATATATATATATATATATATATATATATATATATATATATATATATATATATATATATATATATATATATATATATATATATATATATATATATATATATATATATATATATATATATATATATATATATATATATATATATATATATATATATATATATATATATATATATATATATATATATATATATATATATATATATATATATATATATATATATATATATATATATATATATATATATATATTATATATATATATATATATATAATTTTTTATTTATATTATATATTTAATATAATTTAATGTAAGAAGTCTGCTGAACGAGAATTCGAAACCGAAACCTCTAAAATGGTAGGTTAAAGCTACACCAACTGAGCCACGACAGTTCAAAAGGAAATCACAATGAGAATGTTCGTGAAATACGACTTACGCAGATCAACTCAAAGGACCACCCCCGACTGCACTCGGACTCAGAGGTAACAGGTCAGCTTCAATCCCCTTTTAAACACAGACCTTATATACCTAACTATATTATACCTCATATACCTAAGTATATTATACCTCAGCTTGCTGAGGAAGAGAAGTAATGCTATCCACTCAAAAAAAGACACTATGAATATTAAGAACCGATTTCTTTTTTTTTTTTTTTGTTCTCGAAGATGTTATAGTTGTGTGGATGATTTTGTTGAACATACTAATGAATAACTTGAGTTTTAAGCAATGAAAACAACCATGATTCGCATGTTCCAATTAGAAGCTTGTGAATAAATATTTATAATAACCAGAGACTAGTTGTTCGAGGTCCGTCCTAATGGCAAATGTTATTTGCTGTTCGGGTGTGGTCGTCGGCAGAGAAATGTACGAGTATAAGTGATGAAGTGATAAAAAGAATGTCACTAATGAAAAGTTGAAATAGAATTGGGTAGGATTGAAACTTTTGGAAAACATCTTTTAAAATATTTAAGTTTGGTGACAGTTATAACAGCTGACATTGAAAGACAGGAAAAGAAATCCGAGAAAAGACCTCATAGAGTAGGATAGATATCGAAAGAGGGTAGTTTTGAAATATTAGCTTTGTGAAAGACTATAAATAGATCTAGCACAACAGCAAAAGATTTATCGAAATGCTGAAGAGCTTATTACCAAAATTCATAGAGAAGATCGAGAAGATCACCAGAGAGCGTTCCGCACATAAACCTCACTGACAATCAGATGTAAAATTAGAAAAATTAAAGTTTTTTTTTCAAATCTTCCTGATAAAAATAGAGTAGAAAACTATAGGAATATCATGCTCAAGCGATTGGATGATAGTTAGAGGTAGGGGAGTGATTCTCTCTTTTTTTCGGCAAAATTTGAATTGAGAGCACATTTCTAGCATAAATGGAATGTCAGAGTGCAAAAACAGAACAAAGTATTTTGTCATGACAAGGGGAAATCTCTGAAGCACAGAAATTAAAATTACATGAAGAAAACCATCAGAAACTTTTTAGTATACATAAGTTAATCTAATATATTAATTACAATGTTAGGCATAAATAAATTGGAGGGGAGGAGAAGAGGAAATTGCTATTGAACCTTCAGAGTATAATTTGAAGCAAAGGTTTCAGAGAACGATTCTGCTTTAACGGATGGTAAAAGGGCAGTTGTTATGTCGGAAGATGCAAGAGGAGAAAAATAATAATAAGCGAAGTAAGAATTGGCATTTTTTTCTGTAAAATGCCTGAAAGCTTTTCCAGTGTCACGGAAAAAGATTTTGCACGATTCCGGGATGAAATGTTCTTGTAAGAAGTTCTAGACTTTGAACACGACAGTAATTTCTGAAAGCAGCATCCTTGCAGCAAATAGGACGAGAATAAGAAGAGTTAAACCAAGATTTGCTAGGCTTAGTTGAAGGTAAAGAATATTACATCACCTCGGTTGCTTTCAGCGTATTCTGAAGAACCCTTTGCACTGAAGCAGTAAACATTTCATGGGTTTTCAGAGAAGTAGAATAGCAAGTTTGACAATTCAGTTAGCCGCACCTGAACTGCCAATATTTCCTCACTATAGATTTAAGTTTTTCTTGCGAAAAATTTTAACATATAGAACAGTATACAAAAGTAAGTTATCAGAAGAACCCAGTGAAGAAAATAATTTAACAGATATATGGTGAAATTTGTGGGAGCTTAAAAAATAAGACTGGTGTACTGGTCTCATCTCCAAAACAACCACAGATGCGGGCATGAAATTGCATCATTTGTTTGAGCATATTCTGGATTGAGAGATAATTGGCAATTTTACCAACGGTAAATTTAACAGAGATAAAGTTAATTTGTGGGAGCTTAAAAAAAATAAATAAATAAAATAAAAAAATAGAGACTGGTGAGCTGGTCTCACTCCTAAACAACCCGAGATGCTGGTATGAAAATGCACTATTTGTTCGAGCAAATTCTGGATTGAGAGATAATTGGCAATTTTACTAGCGGTAATCTTGAGAAGTAGAGGAAAGCCACTGAAATCTTAGAATACGAGAAAATATATTCAATTTTAGAGTTTAAGTAATCGAAGAAATTGCGGACCTTAAGTAAACACGTAACAATTTATATTTTTAAAAATAATGTTACCAGCCCTGTCAAATAGTAATGAAAAAGAGGTAAATTATCTAGAAAAAAAGCAAACTTTAATAATCTAAAAATATTGCGAAGCGCAAAAATGATACCATTTGTGGAAAATGGGCTTTCCAGAGTTGGAAATACCAAAAAACTTTTATAAATAAAATAAAATTGCAAATTCCGAAGTATCAAGACATAGTTTGAAATTATGCAATCAAAAGAGTTAGAAATATAACAGAAGGTAGAATGTTCCATACTAAGCATAGCAGTGTTGTCATGTGTCCACGGCATAAATGAAATTGGATAGAGACAATGTAATATGAAGATTTGAAAGGTGTAATGAACTGATCGTCTCTTAACAACCTCAAGATAGATGGTGGAAACTCCGTACAACGGCACTCCCCACCCTACCCAAGGCAGCGATTAAATAATGAACAATCAACTGAGTTGGTGTAAAAAAAGTTGTGAAAGTTTCTCAGTACACTCAGACTTTCAGAAGAATGATTTTCTATCCTGAATAATGAACAATTTACTAGGTTTTTCTTTCAGCGAAATTATATTACTTTCAACGGGCATAGATGTAATTTTTTTTATTATTAAATGGAAGGTAGTACAGTAGTTCCTAGAATGCAAAAATAAGGCTCAGCTCATTCTAAAGATGTCTTTTAGATGCCAAACACTAAGGAAAAATTTATCTGAAATTAATTTTCAGTTTCATGGTAATAAATAACTAATCACTCCTAATTTTTAAAATTTTGACAATTTATTTACTAATAAACATTCCCCATTTTCCAAAATTTCCATCTATTGATGATATTTTTATTGCAAAAGAGTTAGGGGAGGGTCCAGTCTTAATTTTTTTTTATTTTTTTTTTTTTTTTTTTTTTTTTTTTTTTTATTTATTTTTTTTTCCGGTGAAAAAAACTCCATTTCTAGCGTTTTTCTGAGTTTATAACGGTTTGGAAGTTATTTGGGGTCAAAGTTGAAAAAAAATGAATAGCTGGGTCAAACCACTGGACCACATGAGCTGAAAACTTACTTGAACAATCTTAGCCCCAATTTCTCGAATCGGTAGGATACGATTTTTGATATCACGTTTATAAAGAAAGTTATAAAAACTCGAATTTTTTTTTTTTTTTTTTTTACGACTGGATCCATTGTTGAAATAATTTATATTTTCATCCGATTCTCCTGAAAATTTCAGTATAGATAGCTTTTTTCCCGACGAAAAAACTCCATTTTACGAGAGATTTAAAGTTTAAAATTTTTGAAATTTAAGGTATGTTTAAATCTACGGTGAAGCCCCATAAAAAAATTTTTGATCTCAAACTTGGTGTATATATTCAAAAATCTATTGGCTACAAAAACTTCTTACTGAGTTTTGATGTATGCATAACAGAAAACAGGTTATATGCCCTTACTTGACCAGGTGTCGAAATTTTTTTTTTCCAATTTTGAAAAATTCACACATTCGGACAAAAAAATTTAAAAAAAAAAATATGAATTGGACGTCTTTGAAAATTGGATATTGTTTAAAGGAGGGATAGATCTAAAACTTTTATTTAAAACACTTTTAAAATCTATTTGTCTGATTCGAGATACAGCCGAATTTTCGACGAAATTTCAAATTTTCCAAATTTTGAGAGGCTGTATCTCGAATCAAACAATTAGTTTTTAAAAGTGTCCTAAATAAAAGTTTTAGATCCATCCCTCCTCTAAACAATTTCCAATTTTAAAAAAAATTAGAAACATCAATTTTTTTTAATAAATTTTTTTCTCCGGAAGGGTATGTTTTTTTCAATTTTTTTTTCAAAAAAAAATTTGAACTTCTATAATCAATAACTATCAGTACTTTTCCCAAATGTTTTGTTTCTAATTTGTAGAAATTGGGGCTAAGAATGTACAGGGGAGTTTTTGGATCATTCTGACCATTATTTTACCACTTCTATTTAATCTCTTTTTGAATTTTGACCCCCTATTACTAGTAAACCGTTAGAAACTCAGAAAAACGTCAGAAATCGACTGTTTTCAGCGGGGAAAAATGCATATACATTGTAAATTTCAGCTCAATAGCTCAAATAATAAAAAAAAAGTTTTGAAAATGGATCCTGCCCTTAATTTTTTTTTTCAAAATCCCTACCCTTCTGGAGAAAAAAACTTTAAAAAAAAACCCCCAACCTACCAATTTTTTTTTTTTGAATATTGTTTAGAGGAGGGATAGTCCTACAACTTTTGTTTAGATCATTATTAAATGCTATTTGTTTGAAGAAGGATGTAGCCTCTCAAACTTTTGAAATTTTTGAAAATTTGCCAAAAATGGACCTATTTTGAGAGGCTATATCTCGGAAGAAACAAATCATATCGAATAAAGTATTAAATAAAAATTTGTAGCGTCAACACTCTTCTATAAGTATGTCAAAATTTATAATGTAATAGTTATAGTTTTTTTAAAAAATATTTTTCATCACAAAGGTCGATTTTTTTTTCAATAAATAATTTTATTCAATATTTGGTCAGTCTTGGGCTAATAACATTTTTTTTATAACTCTGGGAGAAAAAGTCAATTAGAAGTTTTTGTAACCAATTAGATTTTTGAACATACCCTTCAAATTTCAGACGAAAAATTTTTTTCATGTGGCTTCACCGCAGATTTGAATATACCTTATATTTATGAGTTAACTTCTAAACCTTAAATCACTCGTAAAAACGTTAGGAATCGAGTTTTTTTCGTCGGGAGAAAAGCTATCTATGTTGAAAATTTCAGGAGAATCGGATGAAAATTCATATTCTTATCAACAGTTGACCCTCCCCATAATTAATTAAGAGTCTCTGTATTGGGGCCTCGATAAATGTAAGTTGAATAAAACAATGTGAGAAATAAGTTGCCTTATATCGCTAGAAGAATCATTCCTTAGAATATCTATGCGCACAAACCGCGAAAAAAATTAAAATGTTATTTTATAAATATTTTATGACGTCATGTTTTTAGTGTCTAAATAGACACGATGGCTATTAATGGGTTAATGAAAATCTAAGTCGACTAAATAGTTAACCCTTTCTCGGCAAATACTGATAACACTAATTAACATGTTAGTAAGTGATACTAAAACTAAGATTTATTGAAGGAACAAAATAGAATCTTAATAGTGATAGTTACTTCTAAAAAATAATATATATATATATATATATATATATATATATATATATATATATATATATATATATATATATATATATATATATATATATATATATTATATATATATATATATATATATATATATATATATATATATATATATATATATATATATATATATATATATATATATATATATATATATATATATATATATATATATATATATATATATATATATATATATATATATATATATATATATATATATATATATATATATATATATATATATATATATATATATATATATATATATATATATATATATATATATATATATATATATTATATATATATATATATATATATATATATATATATATATATATATATATATATATATATATATATATATATATATATATGGGCTTAGGTGTAGATTGTTTCTGACTTTCGATATTTTTTATATCGATATTTTTTTATGTCGATATTTTATTTTAATCGATACTTTTATACCTATAATTTTTTTTATACCTATAATTTCTTTGTACGAACGTTCTTGTGTAGGTTAGGTCTGTTTTACGGCAACTTCTTGTGTAGGTTAGGCCTCTTTTACGGCAACTTCGGTAGTTCAGGTTATGATAAGTCGAATTAGGTTCTGCTAGAAAAATAAGTAATAATATTTGTGTGTATGTCTGGTATAATAGGGCCGTAGCCCTCTAATTCTCGGCATGTTTACGTTAGGCCTCTTCGATATTTTCGATTATCGATATTTTCTGACAATCGAAAGTCAGAAACAATCTACACTTTTACCATATATATATATATATATATATATATATATATATATATATATATATATATATATATATATATATATATATATATATATATATATATATATATATTATATATATATATATATATATATATATATATATATATATATATATATATATATATATATATATATATATATATATATATATATATATATATATATATATATATATATATATATATATATATATATATATATATATATGTGTGTGTGTGTGTGTAAGATAATAATTTAAGTCTGCTAATACTCTCGCAGACTAAATATTCATTAAACATCGAAATTTAAAGCTTGCTATAGGATATAGGGGAATCGAAGTCATATATATATATATATATATATATATATATATATATATATATATATATATATATATATATATATATATATATATATATATATAATATATATATATATATATATATATATATATATATATATATATATATATATATATATATATATATATATATATATAGTATATATATATATATATATATATATATATATATATATATATATATATATATATATATATATATATATATATATATATATATATATTAGGGATGGAGCGATACCAAAATTTTTACCGATACCAATACCTAAAAATTCCCAGAAACCGATACCCGATACCTAAAAAATATGCCGATACTTGCCGATACCGATATCGATACTTTACTATACCTATAAAATTTTTACCGATACCGATACTTTAAAAATATGCCGATACTTGTACCGATACCGATACCGATATATTCATAACGATATATATATATATATATATATATATATATATATATATATATATATATATATATATATATATATATATATATATATATATATATATATATATATATATATATATATATATATATATATATATATATATATATATATATATATATATATATATATATATATATATATATATATATATATATATATATATATATATATATATATATATATATATATATATATATATATATATATATATATATATATATATTAGTGATGGCATCCTCATTGATGAGGATGCTCCGCATCCGCAGAGCATCTTCATAAAAATTAACATTCGCATCCCCATCCGCACTTTTCCAAAATTCGACATCAGCATCCGCATCCGCAAATTAGAAAATATGACATCCGATCCATCACTAATATATATATATATATATATATATATATATATATATATATATATATATATATATATATATATATATATATATATATATATATATATATATATATATATATATATATATATATATTCTAAAGACGTCTTTTCTGCTCCCTCAAAACTTAACACTAGGAAGGCGTACTGTCCTAATGGTATCCTTCCTGTAGTTCTCAAAACTTATGCTTCAGAGCTTGCACCCTTCCTTGGTAAACTATTTCGTCTATTTCTTTCTACTTCAACCTTCCCTTCTTACTGGAAACGTGCGCTCATTCAGCCTGTGCCGAAAAGGGAGACCCCTCTCAACCCTCTAACTATCGTCTCAAATTTCTTTAACCAATATTGCTATGAACAATCCACAATGAAAGAATAAGGGAGATGTATAAATGGAAGAAGGGTGTAATTGATGGAGAGGAGGAGGGTGTGCTAAAATGGTTTGGACTTACGTGTAGAATGAATGAGGACAGAATGGTGGGCAAGGTACTTAGATCCGATGTGGATAGGAGTAGGGGGAAGGGAAGGCCGAAGTGGAGATGGATGGATGGAGTGAGAGAGATTTTGATGGAAGTAATTTGAGTTTAGAAGAGGGTAGAAGATTTGTGGAGACAGAGAGAGATGGAGGGCGGTGGTGAAAGGGGTTGAAAGGTAAGAATAGGTATGTTTGTAAGGGAATTGTGGCGGGCACCACCCCACGAAAGTGGGATAGGTGATAATGAAATATATATATATATATATATATATATATATATATATATATATATATATATATATATATATATATATATATATATATATATATATATATATATATATATATATATATATATATTATATATATATATATATATATTATATATTAATATATGGCATCCGCATCGCATCATAATTAAATTAACATCCGCATCCGCATCCGCACTTTTTGAAAATTCAACATCCGCATCCGCATCCGCACTTTTTTGAAAATTCAACATCCGCATCCGCATCCGCACTTCTCCAAATTCATCCGCATCCGCATCCGCATCCGCAAATTAGGAAAAATGACATCCAATCCATCACATATATATATATATATATATATATATATATATATATATATATATATATATATATATATATATATATATATATATATATATATATATATATATATATATATATATATATATATATATATATATATATATATATATATATATATATATATATATAATATATATATATATATATATATATATATATATATATATATATATATATATATATATATATATATATATATATATATATATATATATATATATATATATATATATATATATATATATATATATATATATATATATATATATATATATATATATATATATATATATATATATAATCACACTTCCAGAGATAGAAAATCTTCGAACGAAGCTCTTCGCAGATGCTTTAAACATGGATTATCCTTCTGCAATACGTCAGTGTCAAATGAAAGGAAACAAAGTCTTTATTCCTAAAACAAAAGAAGAGAATGATTTATGGATAGACTTCTGGAGTGAAACGTCCAATAATAAGTTTTTATTTAGCAGTGCTTTTTATCCCAAAACGTTTAATTTGGGAAAGTAGAAGATTTATTTGGGCTGATGGTAAAGGTTAGTTTCATTTAGGTATACATTTATAATTTGGTATATGAAATTTTATTTTATTTTTTAATATTACATGAAATATATTTATTTTGCAGAGCATCCAGAATACTATAATATATCTGTTCCAAATTCTTCATTAAACTTCAGAAAAACTCCTTATAATGTAGGAGATATATGTTTATCCTATTTTAATAAAATTTCCACACAAAGATGCGGTTTCGCTCAGATAAGCACGTTTATAATTTGCGAATACGCTTGATTTTCATTGAATATAAAGCTTAAAAGAATGAAAACATTTGTTGCTAAACTCCAGCTTAAAAATAATAAATAATCTCTACAGTTTCACCCATGCAAATTTAATCATTAAGGCCAAACATAATTATCATTATTTTAACAATATAAAATGTAGAACAAAATTCCATATTCAATGTTCATAATCAACTTTTATTTTGTCTTAAGATTTTTAACTCATGCGAGAAAAGAAAGTCAGAGTGATGAGCCTGGAAATTTCATAAAGCTATCAGTCTCATAGTTTGCAATGTTATCAAATAAACTTAATTATTATAAATTGAAAATAACTATAAATGAAATAAAATAAAGAAATAATACCTTTATTTAAATATATTCTATTTCCAAGCTAGGGTTTATCTGCCATCATGATTCGTGAATCTTAATATGTATGTATATCTATTATCTATTTGTGTATGTATATATCCAAAATATAATGTATAATTTTAAACTTCTAATATATATATATATATATATATATATATATATATATATATATATATATATATATATATATATATATATATATATATATATATATATATATATATATATATATATATATATATATATATATATATATATTATAATATATTATATAAAAAAAAAAAAAAAAAAAAAAAAAAAAAAAAAAAATTTATTATTAAAAATAAAAAACGCCTTTTTTTTATTCTTGGATATTGTTTAGAGGAGGGATAGATCTGCAACTTTTATTTAGTGCATTATTAAATGCTATTTGTTTGAAGAAAGATGTAGCCTCTCAAACTTTTAAAATTTTTGAGGAGCTATATCTCGGAACAAACAAATCAAATCGAATAAAGTATAGAGACGAATTTATTGCCCCAACACTCTTCTATACATCCATATAAAATTAGAAATTTAGTAGTTGCAGTTTTTTTTTTTTTTTTTTTTTTTTTTTTTTTTTTTTTTTTTTTTTTTAAATATTTTTCTCCTAAATGGTGGATTTTTTTCTTTTTAAAAAAAAAAAATTTTTTTCGATAGTTGGTCAGTTTTTGGCTTATAACATTTTTTCTATAACTCTGGAAAAAAAAGCCTGTTAGAAGATTTTGTAGATCATAAAATTCTAAAAGTATATTTAAATTTCAGATCATTGTAAATGGTTGTTTGGCCCCAGCATTGATTGATTTGAAATGGGGAAACATTTCAAAAAAAAAAATTTTTTTAACTGTTTTAGAGTGAAAAATGCTAGAATTGGACTTTTCCACCAGAAGAAAAACTATATACACTGAAAATTTCAGCGGAATCGCTCAAAAAATTTTAAAAATTAAGATTGAATGAATTGTCTGAGGAACAAAGATTTACTGTTCTTGAGCAGAGTTACCTGGTAATTATATTTTTTCCTTAAGATAATCACCCTCTATTCTCACCTTGAAAGTCATTTCCAAGAAATAAAGTAAATTGTAAAGATATTCTAAATATTACAATCACAATTTCTGATAATCTTTCATAGATATAAAAATTAGGAAAAAACAAGAACTTTTCGTAAGGTTTTCAGAATATATTTCACCATTATTTCTATTCCAAGTTCTACTAAGGACTTCATTTAAAAGGTCACTTTCTCAGATGAAGGATGTTAAAGAATAAAAAAGCATATTTCAAATATCTTATTTAACATTCACATTAATGCAGTTAAACACATGAAGCATTCTGAGCAAACCACGAGGGTAGTTTGTGAAGTATCATCTGTCATTAATACATGAACAAATTCATTACTATTTAATCAGACTTAAGACAGTTAAAATTGCACAGTGAATGAAAGAATGCACAAAAAATTAGCAATTCTGCAATAAAAGCAGATACTATGAACTGAACAAAAAAACAGAGATTTAAGAAAACCCAATTTACCTTATATGATCTAAAGAGGTCACAATGGTAATTATGAACTTTACAAAGTGTTTTCCTTTTTGTTAGTTACATACATTAATGATATTTGAACAGAATAGGAGTGTAAGCCAGTAATTGAAAAAGTATATAACTATAATTATTTAATTAAAATTATAGTTAAAATTACAAGTATAATATAATATATATAAATACCTAAAACAATAATTATGGCATAATTCTGATAATTATAGAAACTATAATTATAGCAATAATTATAACATAAATCTGAATGTAAACATTATAAACAAACAAACAAGTTTATCAAACAAACATTCAAACAGTTTGAGTCAAACAATATAATCCTAAATTAAAAATAATGAACAATAAATATTTAATTGTTTTATAAGCATTAAATTCCAAGAAAGGAAAAACTATATATATATATATATATATATATATATATATATATATATATATATATATATATATATATATATATATATATATATATATATATATATATATATATATATATATATATATATATATATATATATATATATAAAAACAAAATACAAAGATCATGTCTAAACCCATAAAACTACTCAAATATTTGAACGTAGCAGACAACTAATCCACCTCTTCCTTCTCCAACATGAATTGCAAGGTACTGTCCTTCTACGAAAGTTTCCTCTGAGGTAAGCACGTAAGTTTTGAAATATGTAAGATCTGCAGGTGCTGTTGCAAAGAGAGTGAAAAATAGATAACAACTCTTGATTAGTTGAAGGCTTGTTTTTCCCAATTAGAATTTTTGCACTCTTGGGTAAGTCTGTTTCATAATCATGTGGTTGAGGAGTTATTCGTACCTCACGAATTTTATAACTTCCTTTTCAGATCAAACAAAACGTATCCATAGTCAGGTGAATAATCAATTCCATTGCATGTCTGAAACAAATTGTAATTATAAATTCCTCTTGCAAGAGCATTTGCCGTACCGTTTGGTATGAAATTATTGGAAGTACTCGAAGATTTAACCTCTGAACCAAAAGCTAAATCTTTCTTTAAAGTAGTGTAGCATTTTCTTGATCGTGATTTGTCATCTCGATGAAAAGGCGAAACCATCATATTATTAAGAAAACAAAGCTTTCTTTCATCATCAAAACAAAAAGCAGTGCACCAGTCAGAGTTTCGCCAGCAAAGTGAGTGGCAAATAAATATGGAATTAGCACTGTAATTTTCAACTTTGTAAAACTCATTATCCGCAATCTCAAAGTAATAGGAGTCAATAAGGACTCCGAAACTCATTTCGGCCTCATACATGAGCAGATTTTTCATGAAGAACATCACATGTATGTACAAGGCAACATTTCCAAGAGATAACTTATATATATATATATATATATATATATATATATATATATATATATATATATATATATATATATATATATATATATATATATATATATATATATATATATATATATATATATATATATATATATATATATATATATATATATATATATATATATATATATATATATATATATATATATATATATATATATATATATATATATATATATATATATATATATATATATATATATATATATATATATATATATATATATATGATATATATATATATATATATATATATATATATATATATATATATATATATATATATATATATATATATATATATATATATATATATATATATATATATATATATATATATTATTAAATTTAGAATTATAAATAATGAAAACATTAATACAAAAATATAATGTGTTTAATATGGAATTAAAATGGAAAATGGTACCGTGAATTATAAGGGGCCTTCGGATTTTATAACTTAAGGATTCTATTATATTTAATTACATGTGAAACACATTACCATTCAACAGACCAAGAAAGAACACATTACGGTGTACCCTCATCGATCTATTGCCAGATCGTTTACAAATGTTCACATGGAACGTTTAGTTGGCTAAATATATTAGAGAGTTAGCACAATTTATGAACAAATGAAGGAGCAAATTACCATGCACCTGCTGCAGGAGCTGAAAGGACATTGTCATCCAATCCTAATAGAATCCAAGAGAAATGCTATGGCCAACAAGTCTCTCTAAGACATTAAAGTCAAAGAAAGATCCTATTCTCCTACAGTCAGACTATTTCAGTTAGTCTTGTCTACTACCAGACACTCCTGTCTATTACTAGACAGTCCCTATTACATAAATTTGACATGAGGTATTCGACAATCATCTGCTGAAATTCATATTTGGTGAAAAATGATGAAAACTGAGTCCTCTTCATCCTTAACGTTCACGAAAAATAATTACAAAAATTTCTTTTTAAATTACTCCTTTCATCTTTATAATATATCCTTAAAATGTACTTTTTATATGAA
Organism: Armadillidium nasatum; assembly: GCA_009176605.1. Lineage (NCBI taxonomy): Eukaryota > Metazoa > Arthropoda > Malacostraca > Isopoda > Armadillidiidae > Armadillidium > Armadillidium nasatum. The sequence goes on along the minus strand of SEYY01011743.1, from coordinate 501 downwards.
TAAATATTAAAATATTAAAAAATAAGATTAGAAATCGATTTAAATATAATACATTAATTACATTACATTATAATACAAAATCTATTAAAGCTTGGCAATCAGAAACTATTTGATTACAAAGATATTATTAGATAAATCACTTTAAAATACTCTTTTTTTTTTTTTTTTTTGAAGCAAAAGCTAACATTCTAAAACGTTCGAAATTTCTTCGTTCGCACACATTGTGTTTTAGCTAAAAGAAGCTAATTTTACTCTTTTAAATCTTCCTATTAATAAATAAAGCAAAATTATGATCAACAATAGACTAAATAAACTATTAAATATAAAAATAAATATAAATAAATATATGCAGATATATAAAGGTTTATATAAATAGATAAATACAAAATAACACCTAATAAAAGAGAGAAAAAATGCTTAATTAAAACACGCTTCATATGAAAAGAAATTTCAAAGCTTTAACTACGATTTCAATAATTTAATTAATAATGAAACAGTTAA
>SEYY01011742.1:5000-7500 GCA_009176605.1 Armadillidium nasatum | reverse complement strand
AATATATATATATATATATATATATATATATATATATATATATATATATATATATATATATATATATATATATATATGCGAATTGTAGATCAAGAGTGAGGGTGAAGAGAGAACTATCGGATTGGTTTAGCATAGGAGTGGGATTGAGACAGGGGTTTGTACTATCTCCATGTTATTTAATCTATTGATGAATGGTTTACTTAGAAAAATAGAGAGAGAAGGTAAGAGTATTACGTTGAGAAATATGGAGGGTGAATGTGAAGTGAATGTTTTACTTTTTGTAGATGATGCGGCATGTGTTGGTGGCAGAATCTGGAGAAAAGATGAGAATACTTGTGAGAGAGTTTGAAGGGAAATGTGCAAACACGAGATTGAAATTCAATCCAGCGAAGAATAAAGTTATGAGGATTGGAGGTGGGGATGAGGAAATGTGGAGGGAGGAATTGGTTTGTAGAAGTGTGAGAATGGAAACATGAGGTGAATGAATTCAAATATCTAGTGATGTTGGGTGGAAGGTAAGGGTGGGACGGAAAAAGGAATAAAGAACAGAGTGGTAGAAGGAATGAAAGTATTTGGGGGACTAAGAAAAGTATGGAAGAAAGGAAAAATTTCGAAAGAAATAAAGATAAGAATGTTTGAATGTATGTGTTCACCTTCTGTATTGTATGTGTGTGAAACATAGACGACGAGGTGGTGAAAGCGTTGAAAGGTAAGAATAGTTATGTTTGTAAGGGAATTGTGGCGGGTACCACCTCACGAAAGTGGGAAAGGTGATAGTGAAATATATATATATATATATATATATATATATATATATATATATATATATATATATATATATATATATATATATATATATATATATATATATATATATATATATATATATATATATATATATATATATATATATATATATATATATATATATATATATATATATATAATTAACATCCGCATCCGCATCCGCATCCTCATCAAAATTAACATCCGCATCCGCATCCGCATCCGAACTTTTCGAAAATCCGCATCCGCATCCGCATTTTTGAAAAATTCAACATCCGCATCCGCATCAGCATTTTTCGAAAATTCAACATCCGCATCCGCATCCGCATCCGCACTTTCGAAAATTCAAACATCCGCATCCGCATCCGCACTTCTAAAAAATTCAACATCCGCATCCGCATCCGCATCCGCATCCGCAAATTGGAAAATATGACATCCGATCCATCACTAATATATATATATATATATATTATATATATATATATATATATATATATATATATATATATATATATATATATATATATATATATATATATATATATATATATATATATATATATATATATATATATATATATATATATATATATATATATATATATATATATATATATATATATATATTATATATATAATATATAATATAAAAAGAGAGAGAGTGAAATAGATTCACATTGAAGTAATTTCATGGAAAGTTATTTAAATAATATTGAATTTTTAACCGCATGAATAATTTATTTTCCTTTCACCTATGTTCATAGCAAATTTCTTTCAATTAACAGTAAAAATAAAGATTTAGGAACAATTTATATACCTTAGGTTTTTTGAACGATAGTTTGATTTTTGTTTGGAATGCTCTGCGTATTTCATTCTCTTGTTTAACTGTTGCATGTCCTCTGCTTTTTGGCATTTATATGATCGTTTTCCTATGGCTTTTATTATATCTAAAGCTTGAGAAAGAGCATAGCACAAAATTCTCCTTCTTCGGAATATATAGTTTTATTTATAAGCTTTTCTTTGATTTCTTTTATGGTCTCTCTACTTAAAATAGTTACTTATTCGTTCACTGCTCTTCTCTCTGATTCTGTTTTCCTACTTTTCCCAAAAAATGGCTTTTATATCCCTACTTCATCAATAGTCCATACTAACACCTTTATCTCCAGTCTTCATTAACTCTGAATTTAATATCGAGAATCATCCTGCATAGAAACAGTTGAGTTATTTGATGCGGGTATTGACCTCTGATATTTCTTGTATTACGAATTGAGACCGGGAAATCATGGCTGTCTTCGCTGTTTCAAAATCTTAGTTCTAACATTAAACTTTTGCTTGTATTTTTCTACATCATTTTCTTGAGGAATGACAAATCTCAGTCCGTCTTTATTTCTAATTTTATTTTTCCTTTTATTTTATTCTTTAATGAAAGAAAGAAAAAAAGGGGGGAAACAAAAGAAAATGCAGAAAATAAGAAAGAAAGGAAGAAAGAAAAGAAAAACTAAGAACAAAATTGAAATGAAGAAAGAAAAATAAATTAAAAGAAAGAAACTTCATATACAAGAAAGAAAGCAAAGAAACAAGAAAGAAGAAGAAGAAAATGGAAAAAAAATGAAAAAGAAATAATAAAGACGAGAAAGAAAGAATGAAAAAATTTAAAAAAATTAAAAAAAAAATTAAGAAAAAAAAAAAACAAATTAATAAAAAAAGAAACAAT
>SEYY01011741.1:0-32001 GCA_009176605.1 Armadillidium nasatum | reverse complement strand
AAAAGGGAAATTGTTTTATGCCAGGCAAATCTATATCAAAAGAGCTAAGAAAGAAGGATTTTTCTTTAGAAGCAACAAAACTATGCACATCATAATTGACACTATGCAAAGATTTTAATCTAACAATTGTTTAGCTGCTTTAGAGCTAACATAACTACGCTGACTTCCCGAGTCGATCAAAGCTAATATTTTACATTGTTTACCTCTATGATGCAAAGTAACTTCTACAAAAGGCAGCAGATAGTTTTGTTCCCCATTACTATAGTTAATGCAAAGGTATGACATAGTATGACCATCATTCTTTTTAGAATGCCCCTTCTCACATAAAGCAGATATATGGGTATGAAGGTTACAGAAAACACATGCGTAATCTAAAAAGTTATCATGATGACCAGGACAATCATCTGTCGCATGCTTAGAACTAGAGCAAAATCTACAAATATTTAATTGATCACATCGTTGTAATCTAGATTCAAGGTCCGGGTAAGCCGGACATTTATTCATTGTATGACCTGCAGCACTACAAAATTTGCAACGTTATGATTTCAAAAAGAGAACTTTCCTATACGGAATTGACTTGAGAACTGATTTTTTTAAACAATAGCAACCTCTCACTTTACTTTTTGAGCAATCTAATTTTAGATTTTAGCTATATGATTTTTTTTAGCTATTTAAATATTATGATTTTATAATTTATATATATATATATATATATATATATATATATATATATATATTATATATATATATATATATATATATATATATATATATATATATATATATATATATATATATTACTGCCTTTAAGCAGTGAATTAATTAATTAATATATATATCCCAGCCAAGGAGCCATATTTCGTTCAAAAATTATTTTAATTTTTGGAGGAGCCATGTTACTGCCTTTAAGCAGTGAATTAAATCGGGAGTCCCTGTTGATTCGAGTAATCCCCGTAGTTATTCCTCTTCTTGCCTCTAAAGCCACAGTCGAGTTTGAATTGTAGTGCGAGCACCTTCGGTATGCCATTGTCTTATATTTTGTGTTTAATATTTTATTTTGTGTTTGCTTTATTATGTGTATATATTATTAAATTGTCAATTTGTCTTTTCGCAGATTAACCAGTTAACGATAAGGAGACTGTTTTAATAAATTTAAGAAAGAAATCCTGTCTTTAATTGCGTATAACCGTTGCACAATTCAAACACAAGCCGGCTCTCCTTCTGGAAGCCATTATAATTAATCGAAGTGACGATTGTGTTTCAAGCCTACTGTATTTCAAGCATACAGTATTTTCAAGCCTACTGTGTTTCAAGCATACAGTATTTCAAGAATACTGTATTTCAAGTATACAGTATTTCAAGAATATTGTATTTCAAGCATACAGTATTTCAAGCCTACTGTATTTCAAGCATACAGTATTTCAATCATAAGGTAATTCAGGCATACGTATTTTACAAAACATTTGAGTCAAAGTATTAAAATAACGCAGAAAGAATTCAAAATCAAGCAAAGCCACCCGTTGAAACAACGAGAATTTTCCTTCCCCCATTTTTTGTGAGACATCTAAAGTGGGGCAATATCGTCTAGCGAGCAAACGATTATTGATTGCATTTTTAAAGGTGCCCAGGTTTAAAAGGGGCTTATATCTGAGTGTGCAAACAAGCGTTAATTAAAAGGTCAAAAAGGCTTATTTCAGAGTGTGTAAAAAAAAAAAAAAACTTATTTTACATTTCCAATTGTGTTGCCTAAGCTGCCGTGCTTTCTAGCGTTTTTTCCCTGGTTATTATTTATTGTGTGCTTTATTTTTTGCATTTGTTTATTTACATTTGTGTTATATTTTTGTTTACTTTGTTTATATTTACTTTTTGTATTGCAATAAAAGTACATCTCGTTGTTTTATTGCTAGAAAGTTCGGCAACTGTATTTATTTAAAGGTGAATTACTCCCATTTTGTTTGAGTATATTGTTTATTATTTCGATGCCACAGGTTTATTTTATTTCTGGAATATAATTGTAATTGTTTCTATCTAATAAATATTCCATAAAATTTGTTACCTGCCTGTGGCATCAAGCGTTTGAGGGTATCAAAAAAATAGCCTTGACCAATATGAGTAGGAATAACGATAAAAATACAAGCAAATGAGGTTGACTTAGAGGCCAGAGAGGAAGCTAAAAATGCGAAACGAAATTTATTTGCTATAAAGAAGGAGTTTAAGACGGCTCATAGCAAAATTGTTAAAGTCATAAGCGAAGGCAAAATAATAATTATTCAAGGAGGGAATATAGAGAAACTGAAACAAACGGTAAACCATTGGAACAATTGGAAAAGGAAGTTGAAAGTCAAGCTGCAGGTTTATAGCGAAGCGATGGAAATTTTAGAAAGATTTGAAGACATAACCAAGGAAGAGGAAAGGTTTGAAATAATTCCAAGAGAGGTACAAGAGGTTATGGTGCAGACATATACCTTAATTACAAAGCAGGAGAGAGGGGACTGCGAAACAAATCCATCAGGAACAAGTAAACAAGTAAGTGAATTTGTCCCACGCTCAAGCGAGGCTTCAAGTGAATTTGTTCCACACTCAAGCAAGACTTCAAGTGAATCTGTCCAACGCTCAAGCAAATCTCCAAGCAAAGTTACGTCTGCAGGCACAGCTACAGAAGAAGTCTTGGTGGAAAACCATTCAAGGGAAGAAGATACTGACCAAGCAAGTTTGAATCCGAATGCAAATGAGTTCAAGCCATGCTTAGAGGCGTCAGCAATTAGCGTCTTAATAGAAAATATGTCCTTGCATCAAGCTGAACCAACCGTCTTTAATGGTGATCTGCTTAAATACGCATCATGGAAGATCAGCTTTTGTACACTCGTGGAAAGTAAGGTAAGAGATCAAAGCAAGCTTTTGTATTATCTGTATAAATACACAAGTGGAGAGGTTCAAGAGTTAGTGAATGCTTACATCTCTACGAATTCAGTAGAAGCCTATAAGGATGCAAGGGAAGCACTGGAGGAACGGTACGGGAACATGCATATGGTCTCGAGCACCCTAAAGGAAAAGCTGAAAGCATGGCCCGCTATTAAAGTAGGAGACCCAATTGGGTTGCGAAAGTTTGCAGACTTTTTAAAGCAATGTGAAGTCGTAAAAAAGTCTACTCATGGTTTGAACGGGCTAGACGACTCTGATAAAATTCTGTCTATGCTTAAGAAATTACCCGCACACCTAGTGCACAAATGGAATGATTATGCCTTTAAATATGTGGAAAGCATGCCAAAAAATTTCGGTCATTACCCAGGCTTTGAAAATTTCGTAAATTTCATAAATAAGCAAGCCCGGCAAGCCTGTTTCGCAGCGCCTACATTAGAAAGGCAGGATAGAGTAAGCGAAAGGCCAAAATATAAAGAGGCTCCAAGCACCAGGAGTATACGCAGCTTTGCCACCGAGGCAACAATAGTAAACAACCAGAGAGATAAAAATGTGAAGACATACGCATGTACTTATTGTAACCAAGCGCACGTCATTAATACCTGCAATAAATTCATAGACTTACCTGTACAAGAAAGGAAATATTTTGTAAATGAAAGGAGACTCTGTTGGAATTGTCTAAGACCAGGACATATCGTCAAATTTTGTAGGGATCCGAATTGTTGTAAAACCTGCAATAGACTACACAATACACTGCTTCATGAGGAAAGGGTGCTATTTGAGCAAAGGGTACCCGAAAATAGAGTGGAAACTAGAGAAGAAATTTTTCGTAATGAAAGAGAAACGAATCAGCAAGCTATCGTAAATAAGATAGATACAAGAGAAGACAATGCTGCTTACCGGACTCAGGCATTAATACTACCAATTTGGGTTCACAGTCATGACTTTCCCGAAAAAAGAGTATTGACATATGCGTTACTGGATCATCAGAGTAACACATCATTTATTAAGGATTCATTATTTGAAAGGTTAAATTTAGCAGGCTCTCCAGCAGACTTAAGTATTAAAACCATATCCGGTACAGAATGTACAAATTCAATTAAGTGCAAAAACCTGATCCTACAAGGTTTGAGGTCGAATGAGACACTACATCTACGAAGCTCATACGTGAAAGAAGATATCGCGGCAGATAGAGGAAGCATCCCTAATAAGGAAGTTGCTAAAAAATACAAACATCTGCATGAATTATGCGACGAAATAGAACCAGAAATCCCAATGCTAGAGGTAGAATTTCTAATCGGAATTGACTGCCCAGAAGCTTTGGAGCCTTTAAGAGTGATTACTGGAACCAAGTAATTAAATCAAGTTTTAAATCTCGCTTAGGTTGGGGAATCATTGGCATAACATCTGACACTTCCAGTAAATCTTCGCAAACAGGCAAAGACAAAGCAATAATCAGTCACTCTATAGTAGCATTCCGTTCTGAAACTAAGGAGCTGCATAAGCATAAAAACATTAGAAAGGATGAAAGAACAAGGCTTGAAGACGAAATGAAGATGGAGTTCGAAAACCAGAATAAAGTTTATTAAGGAACTTCAGGAATCAAAACGGCTGCTGGAACGTAAAGTCGAGGATATTTTAAAATGTAAAGAAAACAACCGTCTTCTCAGTGAAAAACAAAATGAAAGGTTAGAACAACAGAGATTGTTAGAAAAACAAAATTTCAAAGCAATATTAAATAAAAAGGAAATCGAAATAGAATCTTATGAGAACCAGTGCAAAGAAAAGGATTCTGAAATGAAGATTTTAATTGCAGAGAGGGAAATTGAGAAGAAAAACTTCTTTGACATTATTCAAGAAAGGGAGAAAGCTTTGCATGAAAATAAAAGTGAAAGGTTGAAGATGCAAATAATGCTTCAAAGAGCGAAAAATGAAAAACTAGAAATTGAACAGAAAATGGTAAGTTCTATAAAAGAAAGAGAACTAGAAATTAAGAACCTTCATGCTATAAATGAAAGTGAAAAACAAAACTTGAGTAAAGAAATAAGCGAAGCGAACTCTGAAATACAAAGGTTGAGAGAATTGTTGACAGAAAGAGATCAGGTGATGCTTAAAGTAAAGAAAGAAAAGGAAGACTCTATAAAGGAAGGGCAAGATGCTGGTACAGAGCATATTAATGAAAAACCTGTCTTAATACCAGAGCCGGAAAATGAAAAGGCAGAAATACTTCAAATAAAAATAAACAGAGAGAAGCAGGAGATAAACACTCAACCTAAAGGGAGAAAGAAAGGTGTCTTGATAATCAGGGAAATAAAGAAAAGGGTCCATTCTGAAAAACTTAAAGAAGGAAAGGGGAAGATTTAAATGAAACTCAAGAATCTCAGAAACAACTGGAGATTGGCAATAGAAGAGAAGGCCTTTGAAGGACAAGACGAAGGTAGAAGAGTTATGTTGAATCTCGGTAAACGAACTTTAGGTAACCATAGGAAGAGAAAGAAAAGACCTGTACATCCTGTGGCCCTGTCAATGCCGCGAAAGACCGGGTATCCCAGCCAAGGAGCCATATTTAGTTCAAAAATTATTTTAATTTTTGGAGGAGCCATGTTACTGTCTTTAAGCAGTGAATTAAATCGGGAGTTCCTGTTGATTCGAGTAATCCCCGTAGTTCTTCCTCTTCTTGCCTCTAAAGCCACAGTCGAGTTTGAATTGTCGTGCGAACACCTTCGGTATGCCATTGTCTTATATTTTGTGTTTAATATTTTATTTTGTGTTTGCTTTATTATGTGTATATATTATTAAATTGTTAATTTGTCTTTTCGCAGATTAACCAGTTAACGATAAGGAGACTGTTTTAATAAATTTAAGAAAGAAATCCTGTCTTTAATTGCGTATAGCCGTTGCACAATTCAAACACAAGCCGGCTCTCCTTCTGGAAGCCATCATATATATATATATATATATATATATATATATATATATATATATATATATATATATATATATATATATATATATATATATATATATATATATATATATATATATATATATATATATATATATATATATATATATATATATATATATATATATATATATATATATATATATATATATATATATATATATATATATATATATATATATATATATATATATATATAATTATATATATATATATATATATATATATATATATATATATATATATATATATATATATATATATATATATATATATATATATATATATATATATATATAATATATATATATATATATATATATATATATACATATATAATATATATATATATATATATATATATATATATATATATATATATATATATATATATATATATATATATATATATATATATATATATATATATATATATATATATATATATATATAGTAGGTGCGAGTGTGTGTCAAGTAACATTGGTATCAGTCACAAAGATTGGTGCTTGATACACAGTATCGGTATTAGCCTCACATATCGGTATCAGCCACACTTATCGGTATCGGCAAATACAGTATCGGTATCGGTAATCACATATCGGTTCAAAAAAAATTTTGTTCCATATTTTTCCTTATATCGGAATTGTCATGAGACTTGAAACACATTGAGGTCTGACGATTATATCGGATCGAAACTCACAAGCGGTGGTTGTGGTACGAACCCTTTCCCCAAAACAGTTTGTCGTTTTTCAAGGTTCAATTTGAGGTTTTTTATTCGAAATCTTTCCTAATATCGAAAAAGACTTGAAAAGGGACAATACTGTTAACATCTTCGACCATAGGGTACGTTTCGGTATACTACTGCTTGTTATCGATTAATCGGAATTTTCTGGAATTTTTATTTCAGTTTTTTATTTTCGAATATGGACATCAGTGCTTTGACATCTGCCTCAGCCCTCCTAGAGGATCTGGAAGGCACTATTTCCAGTGATTTTGGTGAGGAGGATACCAGTATTGAACCAGAAGAGAAAACCAAACTCATGGAAGCTGTAAAAAAAGTAATGGCTCCATTAAAGATGTCAAGAGGGGTGTTGAGAAGAAAGGTTACCCTTTTGTTGAAACCTTTAGTAAGTCCCCCTCCTGAGGGTGTCGAACCAGATATTGTTTCATCGTTGCTGGAGGAAGTTTCTCTCATGTTGGAGGAAATTCGACAGATGGATGGTGACATAGAGGCTAAGATCTGCCAGTCGAAGCTCATGAAGTACGAACAAAGCCGTACTCAATGAGGAAATAATTTCAGCAGCCAACTATCATCTTCAAATCCAGAAAATCGTAAAAAAGGTGCGCCCTCTTCCACCAATTGAACCCCGACATTCGTCATCCTCAAATCATTCGAATGAAGATGCTCTCTCTCGTGCAGAGCTCAACCAGATATTGAAGACCATCTCTCCCAAGCAGGAGATCAAGATACCTGCACTCAAATGCAGCAACTTTAAAGGAGAAGAGGATCGTTTTCAGTTTCGATCATTTCTTCTCTCTTTCGAAAATACTTTCGGCTGTCGAACTGATATAACTTCAGCTGCTAAACTTCAATATTTAAAAGCTCATTTGGGTGGTTTTGCGCTGAGAGACATTCAACATTTGTCCAATGTGGACGAAAATTATTCGGCAGCTATAAAGAGTTTAAAAGATCTTTATCTTGATAAACATTTCATTATCGACTCCTTGTTCCATAAAATAGAATCGGCTCCAGTCCTAAGTGGCAAGAACTTAAGAAAGTCAAGTCAAATTCTTTAAGTTCGTGCAGATATGCACGTACTTGGGATTAAACTTCAAAAAGAGAACGAATAGAAGTGGTAAACCAGTAGTCGGAATGACCCAAAATCTTCATAGTGTATTCTAAGGCCCAATTTCTACAACTTTAACTGAGACTTTTTTGATGTATGCTGTTAGTCTTTGATTGTTGAAGTTGAAACTTTTTTGTGAAAAAAAATTTGGTAAAAAAGATACCCTTCCGAGAAAAAAATTTAACATTGAAAATTTTGAAATTTCTTCGAAAATTGGCCATTTTCGATAAGCTATATCTCGAAGAACAAATAGCATTGAATAAAGTATTTAATAAAATTTGTATCCCTATCTCTGCTCTATACACTCTCCAAAAGTGAAAGACTTTTAATGTACTGTTTTTAAAAAAAAAAAAAAATTTTTTTTTTTTTTTTTTTTTTTTTTTTTTTAAATTGGAAAAAAAAAAAATTTCCATACCTAGTCGATTAATTAAGAGCATATAACTTTTTTTTCTGTAACTCAGAATTGAAGCTTTTGTATTCAATAGATTTTGAAATATAAATTCCAAATTTCAGGTTATTCCGAAAAGAGGTTTAGCCCCACCATTGATTTGAAAAAGTGTCAAATTTTCAAGAAAAAACTTTTAAACCGTTTTAGTCTCGTAAAAACGTTAGGAATGGATTTTTTTGTCGATTTAAAGGCTATCTATACTGAAATTTTCAGGAGAATCGGATAAAAATAACAATTCTTCAACATTGGATCCTTCCCTAAAGAAGAATTAATTCTTTATTGTTGTTATATCATTTATGCTGCTGTCGATAGGTGTTATCCTAGTCTTGGAATGATAGGAGAAGGGGCTATAGATGGTATGTATTCGTAATTAGAATTAATGGAATAAAATATTAAAAAAAGAAACAAGGCTGTTTTTGACCACGTTCCACAATCGGAGCATATATATATATATATATATATATATATATATATATATAATATATATATATATATATATATATATATATATATATAATATATATATATATATATATATATATATATATATATATATATATATATATATATATATATATATATATATATATATATATATATATATATATATATATATATATATATATATATATATATATATATATATATATATATATATATATATATATATATATATATATATATATATATATATATATATATATATATATATATATATATATATATATATATATATATATATATATATATATATATATATAGTATATATATATATATATATATATATATATATATATATATATATATATATATATATATATATAATATATATATATATATATATATATATATATATATATATATATATATATATATATATATATATATATATATATATATATATATATATATATATATATATATATATATATATATATATATATATATATATATATATATATATATATATACTGTGTATATATATATTGAGAAGAGCTCGTGCTACACGCCTTTCTACACAGTCTCATCCTTTCTCTGTCCAACTCTCAGACCCCAGACTTAACCGATATGCTTAATCATACATATACTCTACTGGTAAAGTCTGGAACACACTCCCTTCATCTGTTTTCTCAACTTCCTTTGACTTGCATACTTTCAAACGCCGTGAATCTGGACATGTTCGCCTTCTTCGATCAGGATAAGATTTTTCCAACTCCGGTGGAATTTGGTAGACCTCTGTTCTTGCCCACCGGAGGATATATATATATATATATATATATATATATATATATATATATATTATATATATATATATATATATATATAATATATATATATATATATATATATATATATATATATATATATATATATATATATAATTAGGTTCAAGGTGTCTTCATCTTAACTAGAGAAAACAGCGATATTACTTTGTCTTTCTAGAATTCTTCTTTTCAGACGTCATCGTTCATACCTCTTAACTGAAATTCTCGTAGTGCCATACAAACTTTTTAAGAAGCTGTCTATAATTTCATAATGCACAAAATTAAAACCGAATAGAAATTTTTCTAACTTTCTAATTTCCTATTTTTTCCTATTCTGGAGTAGAGATTTGAATCTTTAAAGTTTTTCATTAAAAGTGTCGTACCAGCATCTTCATAATAAGAATGAAATGGCAATGTAAAAAATATAAAGTAAAGAAAAGATTGAAAGAAATTGAAAACAGCCTTGGACATTTTTTAGAACGGTTTATCTCCAAATTATTCGTTAGAAGAAAATAGATCTGCATCAGATCTTTTTAAAAATGTGGCAGATAATATTGGGATATTCATATACAAATTTTTCTGTCTAATATGCTAAAATTTTATACCTTTCTAGAGATATACATTCTACATTCATGTAGCTCATTGATCAAAGTATTGTTCTTACACTCATCATAGTGTTCGAGTGTCGCACCTTTGAACTATGAGCATTAGTATATTTATCATTTTTGAGAAAGAACACGACATGGTTGTTTAAATGGCGAACACTACATATTTTTATTCTTCGGAGACTGTAATTCCCTAATTTGCTACAAAGAACTTGTACTCTACCATCAAATTGTTTAGATTTCCATGGTTGTGCCCCAATAAATATATTCAACATATTTAATCGAACTTTCTTCTGCACATGTAAAACCTCTCTTCCAAAAAAGCATCTTTTCTGTCTAGGTTCACTTGGGTTCGAACTATTGTCACAAGATATTTAGAAAAACCTATGTGGTTTAAGTTTTCAGTTGGACTATATATTTCTTATTAAGCCTATTATATTCTATGAATATGTTCATCAAACCAACAAGAAAACGAAAGTTACTTTTCAGCTGACTAAGAGACCATGACAATTATAATCGTTTAAGGATAGTGGTAAATGTACTCCATTATTGTAGAACTTTCCCTTATAGTGGTGCGATGATGCTAAAAAATATACAGGCATTTTACTTTCCACAGTTACTAAAAAAACACTATTGTTACTAGTTTCATGGTATAATAAATTTAAGGAATCTCGTACTATTCTTAAATTATCACTAGTTCCTGTATGTCAATAGTCAATATACTGTATATCAATATATTGTCAGTGGTAAAATTTGCCCTAAATCGCACTGGAAATCTTTAAAAATTATATAGAATACATTTGCAGGTAACAAAAACTGAATTGAGTTGATGGAAAATATTTTAAAATTCAGACTTTAGAGTTTAATTAAAGCAAGTAAAAATTAGAAAATGAACATCGTTTTCAACTATAAATCTCATGAATTAAGTTGTTACTTATTCATTTCTTTTGACTAACAATTTTCAAAAGAGGATTGACATTAGAAGCAGAGGGGTTCATTACGTATAATGTTGTCATTTTTGAAATTTTTCAAATTTTGAATTAAAATAAAATTTCTTTCTCAATTTCAAAGGTCTTCTACCATTTTAATTCGGTTCAATGCAAGGTCTTTTGAAAGTTTAAATACTTATAAAATATTTGTTAAAAAAGAAAAAACAAAAGAAAAAAAAGGAAGAAAACATCTTTTAAACTTTCACTTTAATTTGACATGAAGGTGACTTTCATTATTAATTTTACAACATTACAATATATATATATATATATATATATATAATATATATATATATATATATATATATATATATATATTATATATATATATATATATATATATATATATATATATATATATATATATATATATATATATAAAAATCTTTCAATCATTTGAGAGTTTTCCAGAAGCATGATGAAAAACTTGATTTTGAGGAATCAGTGAAGAAGAATAATCACCGCTTTTCGCTTTTTTCACTCTCTGGAATACTAATATATATATATATATATATATATATATATATATATATATATATATATATATATATATATATATATATATATATATATATATATATATATATATATATATATATATATATATATATATATATATATTTAATATTATAAAAGGTTTATATTAGTTGCAAAATATAAAAATAAACCTTTCTATATATAATATATATATATATATATATATATATATATATATATATATATATATATATATATATATATATATATATATATATATATATATATATATATATATATATATATATATATATATATATATATATATATATATATATATATATATATATATATATATATATATATATATATATATATATATATATATATATATATATATATATATATATATATATATATATATATATATATATATATATATATATATATATATATATATATATATATATATATATTATAAGAAAGGTTTATATTAGTTACCACAACAAAGTTACTAGTTTTTCTCTTTAAAATTAAGAATCTTAAGGAGATATTTTTCTTCTGTTTTCTAATTTCCAATTTGGTTGATGTCAGCAATTTGACTTATGAGCGCTTTCTTCATATTAAAATTAAATAGAGGAAAATTTAAAGTATCCAAGCCTTTTTGTGGTGCTGATTTTGCCTAATTTTTTTGGGGGGGCGTGGGGGGAGGTTTATTTTGATGAATTTGTAACATTTTCTTTTTTTTTTTAAGTATAAAAATAAATAAACAATAAACATTAACTTTCTTGATCTTATCATAAACAACAAATTGTCTTGAAAACCACAAATCACAAAGGTTGCTAAGGCAGCCTCTAAGAAGCTGGGGATAATGTTCAGGTTGAGAGATTTTTTATCTTCTGAGCTGTTACTTCAATCATATTTTTCCTCCTGTATTTAATCTTCCTCTCTTCAAGGCTTCCGTCTGTGCCAATCTGAGATGAGTGCGTTAGGTTTGGGGCTGGGTCGGTTCTCTTTCTCCTTTCTTTTTATATGCCCGCCCCCTTTTGAAAAGGGCTCTGCCCGTGAGAGGTGGCAATCTATATATATATATATATATATATATATATATATATATATATATATATATATATATATATATATATATATATATATATATATATATATATATATATATATATATATATATATATATTTATTATGTCTCCTCTGGTGGGCAAAGGCCGGAGGCCTTCCAAATTCCACCAGAGTTGGAGAAAATTCGGAATCTGGTCACTAATGGCTGACGTGACCCGATACACGGCATTTAAAAAGTGCAAGTCAAAGGAAGTTGGAAAAACAGATAAAGGGAGTGTGTTCCAGACTTTACCAGTAGAGTACATGATGAGTAAGCATAGCGGTTAAGTCTGGGGTTGGAGAGAAGGACAGAGAAAGGATGGGACTATGTAGAAAGTCGTGTCGCACGAGGTATGCGAGTTCAGAAGAGCAATGTCCGTTGTAATAGCGATAGTATAGAGAAAGTGATGCAACAATTCGATGGAAGAGACTGGAAAGAGTTAGTAAGAGCAGGAGAATTGATGAGACGAAAAGCCCTAGACTCCACCTTTTCGAGAATAGCTATATGTGTGGAACCACCCCAGATGTGAGAGGCGTACTCCATATAGGAGCGAACAACACCCCTATACAGAGCAAGCAACTGGGGTTGCGTAAAAAAAATAAGAAGACGCCTCAGAACACCCAACCTCTTAGAAGCTTGTTTAGAGAGAGAAAATAATGTGATCTTTCCAAGAAAGATCAAGAGAAAAAGAAACACCGAGAATATTGAGGACAGATGAAGGTTTGAGTTGAGTATTTTAGAAGAAGATATCATAGTTGTATGGAAGATTGTGTCGAGTAGAAAGATGGAGGAATTGAGTTTTTGAGTCATTGAAAACGACCATGCTTACTCTGCTCCAATTTGAATACGAGAAAGATCAGAGGTCAGTTGCTCCAAGGCCATCCTTCTTGAATCTATCAACTGCTGCTGGGAGGAACGTCTTTCAAATTGAAAGGCATAATGAAGGGTTGAGTCATCGGCATAGAAGTGTATAGGAGACGAAGTAATAGAGAGAAGGTCATTGATGAAAATTAGAAAAAAGAGGTGAAGAAATGACAGATCCTTGAGAAACACCACTATTTATAGATTTATGGGAAGAACGGTGGCGTCTACAATAGCTGCTATAGAACGACCGGAAAGGAAATTAGAGAGAAGGTCACAGAGAGAAGGATTGATTCCGAAAGAGTGAAGTTTGGAAATCATAGCTTTGTGCCAGATTCTATCGAAAGCTTTCGATATGTCTAGCGCCACAGCTAAAGATTCACCGAAACCCAAAAGAGTGGAGGACCAAGAGTCAGAAAGTAGGGAAAGAAGATCACCAGTAGAACGTTCTTTACGAAAGTCATACTGGCGATGAGAGATAAGATTAGAAGAATTGAGATGTTTCCAAATCTTCCTATTAAGGAAAGATTCAAAAGCTTTAGAAAGAACGGAGGTCAAAGAAATTGGACGGTAGTTAGAAGGTTGAGAGGGATCCCCCTTCTTCGACACAGGCTGAATGAGCGCACGTTTCCATCAAGAAGGGAAGGTTGAAGAAGACAAAGACGAAATAGTTTACCAAGGCAGGTTGCAAGCTCGGAAGCACAAGTTTTGGGAACCGCAGGAGGAATACCATCGTGACCATACGCCTTCTTAGTATTAAGCTGAGATAGAGCAGAAATGACATCTTTAGAAGAAATTCTAATTTTAGGCATAATTGAGTTAGAGGGGGTTGAAGGAGGAGGAATAGCTCCAAAATCGTCTAAGGTAGAGTTAGAAGCAAAAGTATGAGCGAAGAGTTCAGCTTTTGTAGAAGACAAAATGGTAATTGTACCATCAGAAGAAACTAGAGGAGGGAAAGAGGAAGAAGCAAAGTTAGAGTTGACATTTTTTGTAAAATGCCAGAAAGGGCGAGGGGAAGAGGATCCGGAAAGATTATTGCATTTGCGGCGGAGAAAAGAGTTTTTGGTATCTCGAAGAATAGATTTTGCACGATTCCGGGATGAAATATAAATTGAATGGGTTTCAGGAGTTTGAAGACGATGGTAATCTCTGAAGGCAGCGGGAACAAATAGAGTTAAACCAAAGTTTGCTAGGTTTAATAGAAGGGAAAGAATATGGAATGTACGCCTCCATGCCAGAGAGAATCACCTCCGTTATGCGCTCAGCACACTCCGAGGGATCCTTCCTACGAAAGCAATAATCATTCCATGGGAAATCAGAGAAGTACAACCACAAGTCAGACCAATTAGTGGCACCGAAATGCCAAAAACGTCTCCTAGCCAAAGGCTGAGGCCATTCTTGCGGAAGACTTGAAGAGACTGAACATGATACGGAGATAAGAAGGTGATCGGATAAAGCCAGAGGAGGAAAGAATTTAACAGTATAAGGAGTAGGATAAGAAGTAAGGAAAGATCAAGTATATTGGGTTCTTCACCAAGACGGTCAGGGATGCGGGTAGGGAGTTGCACCAACTGCTCAAGGTTGTTCTGGATAGAAAAGTTGAAGGCGAGTTCACCGGCTGGATCATGAGAACTAGATGAAAGCCATTGGCGGTGGTGAACATTGAAATCATCTAAAACGATGATTTCGGAGAAAGGAGAAGACAGATTTTGCTCTATTTTGGAGTTTAAATAGTCGAAGAATTTTGGATAGTCAGTAGAATTAGGAGATAAATAAACAGAAGAAATAAATTTAGTAGTAAAATTGCAAGAGAGCTTAAGCCATAAATAGAGAATTCAGGAGACACCAAATTACAGACACGAGAGCAAATAGTATCGTTGTGCACATATGAGCAACAACCATCATTGGCTGAAAATTGAGGATAAAAACAGAAGGAGATAACAGAATAAGGTTTGCTGTCAGCACACTCAAGCACCTGAGTTTCGGTTAGAAACAAGAAATGAGGTTTAGAAAAGAGATATGGTGTTCGACAAAGGGGAAATTAGAAAAAAAGACAGCGAATGTTGCAGAAATTAATGAAAAAAGACCGTTCATAGGGGCAAGCCGGACGCCGAGTCATGGCGCACCATCCCCATCATCAGAGGCCGCCAACTCCCAAGTGATGATGGAATGAGAGGTGAATGAGGGACATTCTTTGGATGCCGCCTCTCGAAGCATCTCCGAGGCAGCTCTGATTTTCACCATTTTTTGCTTTATAAAGGTAATGTAGAAATTCTTGTAAATTTGTGGGAACATATGAAGAAATGGGGTGGAGAGGTAGTGGGAGCATAGACACTCCAGTATGAGGCGAAGGTACACTAGAGACCCTCTGAGAAGGTGAAACGCGAAAAGGAACGAACCAAAGGGCAACGGATGTGAAACGGAATGGTTTAGCCCATCCTATCACTCCGCGGGTTATGTCCAGGGGGTAATTGCATCGTTTCGGACGGTGCTACGTCCTCCCCATATAATATATATATATATATATATATATATATATATATATATATAATATATAATATATATATATATATATATATATATATATATATATATATATATATATATATATATATATATATATTATATATATATATATTTTTTTTTTTTTTTTTTTTTAATGAAAAACTGTAAAGCTTTTATCCAACACAAATTCTTAGATCTAATTCTTAGATCTAATTCTTAGATCTTAGAAAAGTTTAAGGAGAGAAAAAAATGTTTGAGAAAGAAGTAAATAGGGTGAGGAGAGAAGGGGAAGAACGGGGAGAGAGAGTTAATGGGGAAGATGGGGAGATATTATAGGGTGAGGAAGAAGTTGGAGATGGAAAATGTGCTTTAATGATTTGTTGAACGGGTGGAGAGAGATTAGAGAAGGAAGAGAGATAATGAGGAAGAAGTTTTTGAGGATATTTAGGAAAATATTAGTAGGGAGGAGATGGAAGCTGCGATAAGAAATTTAAAGAAAGGAAAATGGGCAGGATTAGGTGGTATAAATGGAGAGATGATAAGGGTTGACTGGTTGGTTAGAATGTTTAATGTATGTTGGCAAGAAGGGAGGGACCTCAGGAGTGGCAGGACGCCTGTGTTGTACTAATTTATAATGGAAAAGGAGATAAGATGGCATGTAAGAATTAAAGGGGGATAAGTCTGTTGAGTATTAGTGTGAGAGGGAAGATTTATGGGAGGGTGTGGTGTTAGTAACAAGAATGAAAGACTTAACTAGAGAGGAAGTGGGTGAAGAACAAGGGTTTTTTAGAGAAGGTAGGGGATGTGTGGACTAGGTGTTCACACTGAGAATGATTAATGAGAAATTACATGAAAAAAATAAAGTGAAGTATGTATATTTTATGGATTTGGAAAAAGCATGTGATAGGGTATGTAGGAGGAAGTTGTTTGAAAGATTAATGGAAAGGGGGGGTAAAGGGGCGGTTACTGAAAGGGGTCAAGTCCTTCTATATGAATTGTAGATCAAGGGTTAAGGTGAAGAGGGAACTCACGGATTGGTTTAATCTTCTTTTTCATTAACTTCTGCAAAATTCGTGGTCTCCTTACTAATTTCCACTTTGTCAAACACCACCTCTCTTCTTCTAGACCTCATCTCTTATTCTTAACTGAAACTCAGTTATTGAGTGCTCTGACAGCAATCCCTACTCTGTTTCCTCCTACTGTCTCTATCCTCAATTTTCAGCCAAAGGCGGATGTTGCGCTTATGTGCGCAACGATGTTGTCTATTCTCGTGTTTCTACTTTCGAGTCTTTTGAATTCTCTACTTTGAATTCTCTACTTTATGGCTTAAACTTTCTTGCAACTCTACAACTAAATTTATCTGTTCTGTCTACTTATCTCCTAACTCTACTGACTATCCAAAATTCTTCGACTATCTTAACTCCAAAATAGAACACATTCTTTCTTCTTCTCCTTTCTCTGAAATCATCATTTTAGGTGATTTCAATGTTCACCACCGCCAATGGCTTTCATCTAGTTCTCACGATGCAGCTGGTGAACTCGCCTTCCAATTTTCTATCCAGAACAACCTTGAGCAGTTGGTGCATCTCCCTACCCGTATCCCTGATCGCCTTGGTGATGAACCCAACATACTTGATCTTTTCCTAACTTTTTATCCTTCTCCTTACACTGTTAAACTCTTTCCTCCTCTGGGTTCATCCGATCACCTTCGTATCTCTGTATCTTGTCCTGTCTCTTCAAGTCTTCCGCAAGAACGGCCCCCGCCATCGGCGATGAGACGTTTTTGGCATTTCGGTGTCACTAACTGGTCTGACTTGCGGTTGTACTTCTCTGATTTTCCATGGAATGATTACTGTTTCCGTGGGAGGGGTCGCTCTAAGTGTGCAGAGCTCATAACCGAGGTGATTTTCTCGGGCATGGAGGCAAACATTCCATATTCTTTCCCTTCTACTAAACCTAACAAACCTTGGTTTAACTCTGCTTGTTCTCGTGCTATCCGCCACAGGGATGCTGCTTTCAGGGATTACCGTCGTCTTCAAACTCCTGAAACTCATGCAACTTATATTTCATCCCGGAATCGTGCAAAATCTATCCTTTGTAACACTAAAAACTCCTTTCTCCGTAGAAAATGCAACAATCTTTCTGGTTCTACTTCCTCACGCCCTTTCTGGCATTTTATAAAAAATGTCAAATCTAACTTTGCTTCTTCCTCTTTCCCTCCTCTAGTATCTTCTGAGGTACAGCTGCCGTTTTCCCTTCTTCTAAATCTGAACTATTCGTTCAAACATTTGATTCTAAATCAACCTTATACGATTCAGGATCTGTTCCTTCTCCTTCAACCCCCTCCAACTCATTTATGCCTAGAATTATAATTTCTTCTAAAGACGTCATTTCTGCTCTCTCTGAGCTTAACACTAAGAAGGCGTACGGTCCTGACGGTATCCCTCCTGTGGTTCTCAAAACTTGTGCTTCCGAGCTTGCACCCTGCCTTGGTAAACTTTTCGTCTATGTCTTTCTACTTCAACCTTCCCTTCTTGCTGGAAACGTGCGCTCATTCAGCCTGTGCCGAAGAAAGGGGACCCCTCTCAACCCTCTAACTATCGTCCCATTTCTTTAACCTCCGTTCTTTCTAAAGTTTTTGAATCTATCCTTAACAGGAAGATTTGGAAACATCTCAATTCTTCTAATCTTATCTCTGATCGCCAGTATGGCTTTTCGTAAGAAAACGCTCTTCTGGTGATCTCCTTTCCCTTATCTCTGACTCTTGGTCCTCCTCTCTTCGGCATTTCGGTGAATCTTTTGCTGTGGCGCTAGACATATCGAAAGCTTTCGATAGAGTCTGGCACAAAGCTTTGATTTCCAAACTTCCCTCTTTCGGAATCTATCCTTCTCTCTGTGACCTTCTCTCTGATTTCCTTTCCTTTCCGGTCGTTCTATAGCAGCTGTTGTAGACGGCCACCGTTCTTCCTTTAAATCTATTAATAGTGGTGTTCCTCAAGGATCTGTCCTATCCCCAACACTTTTTCTACTTTTCATTAATGACCTTCTCTCTGTTACTTCATCTCCTATCCACTCCTATGCTGATGACTCCACCCTTCATTACTCTTTTCAATTTGAAAGGCACCCCTCTCAACAACAGTTACTAGATGCAAGGAGGGTTGCCTTGGAGCAGCTGACCTCTGATCTATTCGTATTTCTGATTGGGGCAGAGAGAACATGATTGTTTTCAATGCCACCAAAACTCAATTCCTCCGTCTCTCTACTCGACACAATCTTCCACACAACTATGATATTTCTTCGAAAACACTCAACTCAGACCTTCATCTGTTCTTAATATTCTTGGTGTTTCTTTTTCTCGTGATCTTTCTTGGAAAGATCACATTACCTCTCTTTCTAAACAAGCTTCTAAGAGGTTAGGTGTTTTGAGGCGCCTTCAGTATTTCTTCACTCCACCCCAGTTGCTTGCTCTGTATAGGGGTGTTGTTCGCCCCTGTATGGAGTATGCGTCACACATCTGGGGTGGTTCCACTCACACAGCTCTCCTGGAAAAGGTGGAGTCTAGGGCTTTTCGTCTTATCAACTCTAATATTCTCACTGATTCTCTCCAATCTCTTTCTGCCCGTCGAATTGTTGCATCACTCTATCAATACTATCGCTATTACAATGGACACTGCTCTTCTGAACTCTCTCGTCGCATACCTTCTCCACTGAGAAGGGCTCGTGCGATTCGACTTTCAAACACAGTCTCATCCTTTCTCTGTCCAACTCTCCGACCCCAGACTTAACCGCTATGCTCTGTCTTACATGTACTCTACTGGTAAAGTATGGAACACACTCCCTCCTTCTATTTTTCCAACTTCCTATGACTTACACACTTTCAAACGTCGTGTATAGGGTCACGTCGGCCTTTAATATGACCAGGGTTCCGTCTTTCCCACTAACTCTGGTGGAACTTTTTTAGACCTCTGGCCTTTGCCCACCAGAGGTGATATAAAAAAAAAAAAAAAAAAAAAAAATTGTAGGAGTGGGACTGAGACAGGGGTGCGTAATGTCACCGTGGTTATTTAATCTGTTGGTGGATGGTGTAGTTAAGGGAATGAAGAAGGAAGGAAGGGGTATAAGGTTGAGAAGTGGAGAGGGTGAATGGGAGATAAATGTTTTACTTTTCGCAGATGATGTGTTGGTGGCTGAGTCTGGGGAAAAGTTGAGAATGTTGGTGAAAGAGTTTGTGGGGAATTGGGAGAACATGAGACTGATAGTAAATCCAGCAAAATGTAAAGTTATGAGGATAGAGGGTGGGGATGAGGAGGGAGGAATGGGGGGTTGTTGAAGAGGGGGAGAGAAATTTAAATATTTGGGAATGTTGGTGTAAGGTAAAGGGGGAACTGAAAATGAAATAAAGAATAGAATGGTAGAGGGAATGAAAGTGATTGGGGGGCCTGAGAAGTATGGAAGGGGAAAAAACGAGTCATAAAATTGAAGTCTAACTAGTAATCATTTAATCAAATTAAAAGTTAATTTGATACGACTATACATATATATCTAAGTATTTTCGATTTATTTCACCTAGTGACCTAGTTAAAATTTTCCTTTGCTGCTCGCCTATTTTGATAATTTGATGATAAAAATCGTTTAGTTTTAATTATTCACCAAAAGCAGAACCGATACATGGGATAAGCTTTTGACAGTGCGTTTAACAGAACTGTATTGAATATATTATAGTTTTTATGAGTTTGAGTCATTGAGGAACTAGAATACTAGGGAATATTCTCTATGCATATAATGATTGATTGATTGATTAATATTTAATAATGATTTGTTAACGATTATTTAATTTACTTTGTATTTATTATAAAATTATATATATATTTCAAGATATTTTTTCCTTAATATTTTAATTATATATTATCTTTAAATATTTATATTAATGACTTAATTAAATCTACGTCTCACAAGGTCGTATATTGAACCTTTAAGGTAATCTTTTTTGTTTTGTTTTAGCTTTCTATTATTTATTTGTGATCAAATTTTCTACATATTATTTTTTTATATTTTACGTTATAAATGTTCAAATTGTAAAATAATCCATTTTTAAAAATGAATTTAATGTTACGTCCCCTCCTCCTCCCCCAAGTCTTTCATATGCTGAATATCAAGTGGCAAAGCCATTTTTTGGCTGTGGTGTTTCTTTTATATTTTTTTTCTTGTTTATATAACCATTCCTCGAAGTGAAGGAATAAAGTTAAATTATATTTCACTCTTAAAAACTACTAGAAACCCTTTTTGATATTTAATTTAAAGTTTGGAAGTGGCAGATGTGAATTGCATTAGAGGAAGTGAAACTTTATATCAAAATTGTAAATTTGATAGGTATTTTCCTTTTACATATTTTGTAGGATATTTTAGGGTCTAATTCGAAAGCTTGTATGATATTAATGCAGGAAAGAAATACAGGAAGTTATGAGAATATGTAGATCGAGAGTAGATTATCTTTTCTATGCAAGGTCATCTTGCAACTTAGTTTAAAATGCAAATCTCATTTGTGTTCTGTCTAAAATTTTTGAAACTCTCATTTCCTGGATCATTTGGAGTCTCATTCTATTCTCTCAGATCATCAGTATGACTTTCGACGCTCGAGGTCATCTGGTAACATCCTTTCTTATCTTACTGATCTATGGTCTTCTGTCCTTAGGGACTTCGAGAAGTCTTGTGGTGTGGCGCTTGACATATCCAAGGCTTTTGACCGGGTATGGCATACGTCGCTGCTCTCAAAGCTCCCTTCCTTTGGGTTTCCTCCTTCCCTTTGCTTACTCTTGTCTAGTTTTCTTTCAGATCATTGAATTTCGGCACTTGTAGATGAAACGACCTCTTCCTCTTTTTCTGTCAACTGTGGTGTTCCTCAGGGTTCTGTTTTTTCTCCAACTTTATTCTTACTTTTCATTAACGATCTTATCAACTGCACTTCTAACTCTGTTCAATCTTATGATGATGACTCAACTCTACATTCTTCTACTCATGTCAAACCTGCTCCTTTTTTTCCTTCTAGAGTTGCTTCTCGTCTTCAACTTTCCGATTCTATTCTTGCCGATCTGGAAGGGATTTCCAGGTAGAGTCGTAGCAACTTTGGGAAATTCAACTCTTTAAAAACTCTACATCACATCTCCAACTCAAAAACACCTCCCAACTTTCCTATCTCCTTTGATGGCTCTCTCATCTCACCTGCAAATAACATTAACATTCTTGATCTGAACATAAACAATAAATTGTCTTGGAAACCACATATCACAATAGTTGCTAAAGCGGCCTCTAAGATGTTGGGAATACTATTTAGGTTGCGAGAATTTTTCCTTTTTGAGCAGATAACTGCAATTATATAAGGGTCTTATTCGCCCTTGTATGGAGTACTGTTCTCACATTTGGGGAAGCTCCGGCTCCTCCACTCTTCTGGAAAAGGTTGAGTCTAAAGCTGTCCCCTATTTTCAAACTCTCTTGACCCCCTATCTCTGCGACGTGACGTTGGCGAACTGGTACCACAATGGCAGGTGCTAGAGGGAATTAGCCTCTCGCATTCTTCCACCATTGAGTCGTCCTCGTTGCACAAGGGGTGCCGTGCTTTCGCACGAATTTCGTGTGGAAGTGGGAAACCTCAGGTTAGCTCGTTGTGGTGCCTCCTTCTTTCCAACCACCTCTGTTCTGTGGAACACTTTATCATCATCTATTTTTCCTCCTGCATTTAATCTTCCACTCTTCAAGGCTTCTGACTGAGCCCACCTGAGGGATGTGCATTAGGTGTGTGTTTGAGTGAGTTTTCTTCCTCTGTGCGTGTCCTCTCCTTGAAAAGGGCTCTGCCCGTGAGTGGTGGCGATCTGTAAAAAAAAAATATTAATAAACTGTCCCCTACTTTCAAACTCTTTTGAACCCTTATCTCTGCGAAGTGACGCTGGCACACTATCTGTTTTCTATAGGTACTACAATGGCAGGTTCTCGAGGGAATTGGCCTCTCACATTCTTCCACCATTGCGTCGTCCTCGTTGCACAAGGGATGCCCTGCTTTCGCATGAATTTTGTATGAATGCAGCAAACCCCCAGGCTTGCCATTTATGGTGCCTCCTTCTTTCCAGCCACCTCTGTTCTGTGGAACTCTCTACAATCATCTTTTTTTCATTCGGAATTTAATCGTCCTCTCTCCAAGGCTTCCGTCTGTGCCCACCTGAGGAATGTGCGTTAAGTTCGAGTTTAAGTGAGTTTTCTTCTTTTTGTATATGTTCCCTCCTTGAAAAGGGCCCTGCCCGTGAATTATGGTGATCTGTATATATATATATATATATATATATATATATATATATATATATATATATATATATATATATATATATATATATATATATATATATATATATATATATATATATATATATATATATATATATATATATATATATATATATATATATATAATATATATATATATATATATATATATATATATATATATATATATATATATATATATATATATATATATATATATATATATATATATATATATGTGTGTGTGTGTGTGTGTGTGTGTGTGTGTGTGTATGTGAAATGAGACCCATCAGAACAATGCTGGGAAAGAGTAGAAGAGATAGGGTGAGAATGAGCAATTTAGAGAAGGGGTAGGGGTATACCCTATGATAGATAAGATTGAAAAGGTTTAGCTAAGGTGACTGGGTCACCTGGAAAGTATGGATGGTCAAAAGTTTGTGAAAAGATGTTGGGAGTGGAGACCAGAGGGAAGAAGACCGAGGAGGAGGTGGAAAGATAAGGTGGAGGTCGTGTTTGAGAAACATGGTTTCCTTGAAATGAATGAGTTCAGGATGAGCAACGCTTTTGCGGATCGGAGAAACTGGACAACGAGGCTGCACTGACTGACAAGTAGAAAATGTCTGCCTGGGAGCTGAAGAAGAATAATATGATATATATATATATATATATATATATATATATATATATATATATATATATATATATATATATATATATATATATATATATATATATATATATATATATATATATATATATATGGTATTCTTACCTCTCACTTAAAAATAAAAGAGGAGGAGCAATAACTTGCTCTTCACATTGAGGAAGACTTAAACATTTGATCGTCTTCTGATTTTCGTCTACAGTCGATGAACTAGCAAACGACACTTTGGTATTCTGCAAATTCGTTGTATGAACTTCATGGTGTCTTACTAGAATTACATATATATATATATATATATATATATATATATATATATATATATATATATATATATATATATATATATATATATATATATATATATATATATATATATATATATATATATATATATATATATATAAATATATATATTGTACTTCACTGATTTCCCGTGGAATGATTACAAACGTTGAGCGAAGAGTTCAGGTTTAGTAGAAGGTAAAATGGCAGTTGGGCCATCAAAAGAAACTAGAGGAGGGAAAGAGGAAGAAGCAAAGTTAGAGTTGACTTTTTTTGCAAAAAGGCCAGGAAGGGCGAGAGGAAGAGGAACCAGAAAGTTTGTTATATATGCGGAGGAGGAAAGTTTATGGTATCTCGAAGAATAGATTTTGCACGACTCCGGTATGAAATATAAGTTGCGTAAGTTTCTGGAGTTTGAAGACGATGGTAATCCCTGAAGGCAGCATCCCTGCTGTGGATAGCACGAGAACAAGCAGAATCAAACCGAAGTTTGTTAGGTTTAATAGAAGGGAAAGAATATAGAATGTACGCCTCCATGCCAGAGAGAATCACCTCGGTTATGCGCTCTGCACCCTTCGAGGGACCCCTCTCACTGAAACAGTAATCATTCCATAAAAAATTCAGAAAAGCACAATCATAAGTCCGACTATTAGTGGCACCGACTTGGTAGAAACATCTCGCTGATGTCGGGGACCATTCCTGCGGAAGACTTGAAGAAAAAGGACAAGATACAGAGATAAGAAGGTGATCGGATGAACCCAGAGGAGGAAAGATTTTAACAGTGTACGGAGAAGAATAAGAAGTTAGGAAAAGAAAAAGTAAGTTGGGTTCATCACCAAGACGATCAGGGATACGGGTAGGGAGATGCACCAACTGCTCAAGGTTGTTCTGGATAGAAAATTGGAAGGCGAGTTCACCAGCTGGATCATGAGAACTAGATGAAAGCCATTGGTGGTGGTGAACATTGAAATCAACTAAAATGATGATTTCGGGGAAAGCAAAAGAAGAAAGAATTTTGGATAGTCTGTAGAGTTAGGAGATAAGTAGACAAATGAATTTAGTTGTAGAGTTGAAAGAAAGTTTAAGCCATAAAGTAGAGAATTCAGAAGACTCCAAATTAGAAACACGAGAACAGACAACATCGTTACGCACATATGAGCAACATCCGTCTTTGGCTGAAAATGGATGATAGAGACAGTAGGAGGAAACAGAGTAGAGTTTGCTGTCAGAGAACTAAGACACCTGAGTTTTAGTTAAGAACAAGAGATGAGGTCTAGAAGAAGAGAGGTGGTGTTTGACAAAGTGGAGATTAGACAAAAGACTGTTAATGTTGCAGAAATTAATAAAAAAAAGAAGACCGTGCACCAGTGCAAGTCTGAAACAAGGTATTTTCACCGGAGTCCACCAACTCGCAAGTGGTGATGGGGAAAGGAGGGGATGAGTGGCTATATTTGGAATCTGCCCTTCTTGGATTCTCCAATGCAGATTTATGTTTCGGTATTTTTTTGATATATATATATATATATATATATATATATATATATATATATATATATATATATATATATATATATATATATATATATATATATATATATATATATATATATATATATATATATATATATATAACTTTTAAAGTTTGCCATATCAGGATTCGAACCGTGACCTCTTGTTTGGTAAGCAAGTGTATTACCTCCGAGCCAAGTGAGTACAAAAGAGAATCGCGCTCGAGATGCTTGTAAGCAACTGTCTATGCAGACCTCCCAAAGTGGACTCCTCTGACTGCACTCTGACACAGGGCAACAGGGTTAAGTACTATCCTTTTCTCTCACATACTGTTGTATAATCACATTTAAAACCATTGTAATGCTCGTAAAGTTAGTGTAGCAGAATTTGAAAGTTGAATATATTTTAACTCCACGAGCATTATAGTAGTTTTAAATGTGATTATATAACAGTCTATGAGAGAACAGGATAGAACTTTACCCTGTTACACTATGTCAGAGAGCAATATGGGGGAGTCTTCTAAGAGAGGTCTGAATAAATAGTTGTTTGTTAGCCTTTCCAGCGCGGATTCCTTTTTGAACTGTCTTGACTCCGAAGTAACACTTTTGCTTACCGTCCAAGAGGTCAGGGTTCGAATCCTGGTATAGCAAACTTTAAAAGTTGAATTTAGCTAGGCTCCACGAGCGTTATAGTGGTTTTAAATGTGATTATATATATATATATATATATATATATATATATATATATATATATATATATATATATATATATATATATATATATATATATATATATATATATATATATATATATATATATATATATATATAATTTCGGTGAATCTTTTGCTGTGGCGCTGGACATATCGAAGACTTTCGATAGAGTCTGGCACAAAGCTTTGATTTCCAAACTTCCCTCTTTCGGAATCTATCCTTCTCTCTGTGACCTTCTCTCTGATTTCCTTTCCGGTCGTTCTATAGCAGCTGTTGTAGACGGCCACCGTTCATCCTATAAATCTATTAATAGTGGTGTTCCTCAAGGATCTGTCCTATCCCCAACACTTTTTCTGCTTTTCATTAATGACCTTCTCTACATTACTTCATCTCCTATCCACTCCTATGCTGATGACTCCACCCTTCATTACTCTTTTCATTTTGAAGGGCGCCCCTCCCAGCAACAGTTAATAGAGGCAAGGAGGGTGGCCTTGGAGCAACTAACCTCTGATCTATCTCTCATTTCAAATTGGGGCAGAGAAAACATGGTCGTTTTCAATGCCTCAAAAACTCAATTCTTCCATCTCTCTACTCGACACAATCTTCCACACAGCTACGACATCTTCTTCGAAAACACGCAACTCAAACCTTCATCTCTCCTTAATATTCTAGGTGTTTCTTTTTCTCGTGATCTTTCTTGGAAAGATCACATTACCTCACTTTCTAAACAAGCTTCTAAGAGGTTGGGTGTTCTGAGGCGCCTTCAGTATTTCTTCACACCACCCCAGTTTCTTGCTCTGTATATGGGTGTTATTCGCCCCTGTATGGAGTATGCGTCACACATCTGGGGTGGTTCCACTCATACAGCTCTCCTGGAAAAGGTGGAGTCTAGAGCTTTTCGCCTTATCAACTCTCCTGCTCTCACTAATTCTCTCCAATCTCTTTTTGCCAGTCGAAATGTTGCCTCACTCTCTCTATACTATCGCTATTACAATGGACACTGCTCTTCTGAGCTCTCTCGTCGCATACCTCCTCCATTGAGAAGGGCTCGTGCGACTCGTCTTTCTACACAGTCTCATCCTTTCTCTGTCCAACTCTCTGACCCCAGACTTAACCACTATGCTCAATCTTACATGTACTCTACTGGTACAGTCTGGAACACACTTCCTTCATCTATTTTCCCAACTTCCTATGACTTAGGCACCTTCAAACGCCGTGTATCAGGTCATGTCGGCCTTTGATTTGACCTGTTCCGGACTTTCCCCCTAACTCTGGTGGAACATTAGTAGGCCTCTGAACTTTGCCCACCAGAAGTGAATATATATATATATATATATATATATATATATATATATATATATATATATATATATATATATATATATATATATATATATATATATATATATATATATATATATATATAAGTAGTATAGCTTGCACTTTCAATGACGCCCGGTTTTCAAACCGGATAACCGGCTTGAGAAAACGCACTTCCGTTTTTCAGACAGCTCTTCAGAGGTTTTGCCCCTCCTTTGGGGGAGCTTTTTGGACCCTCTTTGGGGGGTTTTGGTCCTCTTTGATGGGTTTTGGTCCCTCTTTGGTTTTTTTCACCAAATTTCACCAATTTTTCAACAATTTTTCACCAAATTTCATCATTTTTAACCAAATTTCACCAATTTTTCTACCTTTATGCCACGATTTTTGGGCATAGCCCGGATTTTAGGCGGCTTTTTACCTGGACAAACGATTTTTACAATTTTTCATGTTCGATATATCGAATGAAATATCGAACGATATATCGATAGATTAATCGAAGCTACTTTGTCACTTGAATGACGTCATCTGAAAATTTATATCCACATTTTTCTCTAAGTTATGCATTTTCAAACATCAGAACAAAATTCAAATTTTATATAAGTAAATCCGAGGTTCGAACCTACGACTTTGTGGTCGCTGAGCAGGTACTTAGCCATCACGCTACCGAGACAATGGGAAGGGAGGAACGATTTCATCTTTTTACAATAATAATTTTCTTATCTCTGTTTACTTTTGTCATTTAAAATTTGATAAGGTTCTTCGAGCATGTTTATTATATATACAACGAAGAAAATAAAAAGAAAACGAAGTAATTTAGGTGTAACTAAAAAAAAAAAAAAAATTTAAAATATTAAAAATAAAAAAAATAAAAAAAATAAAACAAAACAAAAAATCATTAAAATAAATAAAAAAAAGCATTAAAAAAACATTAAAATAAAAAAAAACATTAAAAAAAATTTTAAAAAAAATTTAAAAAAAATAAAAATCATTAAAATAAAAAAAAGCATTTAAAATAAAAAAAAAAAACATTAAAATAAAAAAAAAAAAAAACATTGAAAAAATTAAAGAACATTAAAATAAAAAAAAATTTTTAAAAATTTAAAAAACATTATAAAATTTAAAAAAATAATAAAAAATAAAAACATTAAAAATAAAAAAAAAACATTAAAATAATAAAAAAAGCATAAACATCCATGAGATCATTGATATCATTGAAATCAATAGGAGGGGGAGGGGGGCGCATCGCCCCAGCACCTGTCCACCGTGTTTTCCATGTTTTCCACGTTTTCATATCAAAGTATTTGACGCTTTTCACCAATTTATTACAAATATTTTAAAAAATTTATTTTATTTTAAAAATTATTTAATATATTTCTTTTAATTTTCAAACAAAAAGTACAAAGATCAAGGTGAGCAAGAACCTACACCTACACACACACATACATGCACAAGCACACTCCCATAAGCACAAAATGACAAACTCATTCGCACAAAATCACAAAAACACCTATCTCCAGCATCACAATGCACAAGTCACCATAGTCAAATACACAAAGCTCACTTATTTCCTACGCCCAAGTCACAAAACACCAATTTGAAAGGCATAATTTACATAAAACACTTATCTAACAAACAAATTACATATTTCACCTAATTTCATCACCACATCTCACACAATCAAGCAACTTCAAAGGCACAACATACAAAATTATCAAACTCAGACACACAAAGAGCAAATTTTCTCATCAGCATCATCGCAGACATAAAAACACTAATCTCATTCACATAAGCACCAACCTCCATCAACACAATACACAAAACTGCAATCTCAAACACATAATCACAAAACACACTCAAGTCCAGCGTTACAAGACACAAGTTCTCCATAGTCTAAGATGCAAAGTTCAAAAAGCTCACAACAACGCACTCAAGATCCCCAGAACAACAGACTCAAAATACAATAACATTAAGTCAAACACATAAGCAACAACACACTTAGCCTCAACAGCACAAATAACAAAAACAACATTTTCGGGGCACCAATTACCGGCACATTAACACAACTACACACAGACACAGCATAGCAAGCACAATAATAGCAGCAAATTCATGAACACAAAGCACAAAGCTGGCATATTTTCAACAATACAGGTCGCAGAAACACTATTTTCGTACACACAATCAACAAAAATCTCTTAATCTCATCAATTCAGCACCACAATTATCCAAGTTTTCAACCATACAATTCACAAAAACACTTAACTTCACTAACACAAGCCACAAAAAATCAAACTCAAATAACCAAAGTCCAAAATTTATTTATTTTTAACATCATAGATCACTAAACATCAAATTCACACACATCATCAACAAAAACTCGCTTTTCAACAACATTATATACCACAAAAAAAATACCATAATCAAGCCACAAAGCACAATTTCACATAGCTTCACTACCCACTAGTCACAAGTACAAGTCACTAAAGAACATTTCAGGGGTACCAATCACAAATCACCAAGCTCAGGCACATAATTCTCAGCATCATTACATAGATCCAGTAAGATATTTCACATTATCACCAACCTTCAAACATACAGCACACAAAATTCACATAATTCACCAGCTCATTTCACATAAAAAGTATCATATCCAAGCACTCCATCCACAAAAAACATTTATTTCATCAACACAAAACACAAAAAATACCAAACTCGAGTAAACAAACTCCAAATTTCATTTAATTTCTCCATTATATATCACAAAGCAACAAACTTATGCCCACAAAAACACTCATCTTCAGTAATACATGCCACAGAAACATCATTCTCAACCACATAGACCACAAATTCACTCAATTTCATTTAAAACGGGTCACAGAAACATCATTCTGAGACGCACAGACTACAAAATCACTCATTTTCACTAACACAATTCACAAAGCACCATACCTATCCACACAAAACACATATACACACATACACATTGCGCCCATCCGCACAAAACATTTATTTTTCATCAATGCATATCACAATAACCAAACTCAAGTAACAAAAGCCAAGATTCAATTAATTTCTCCATCACAGATCACAAAGCAAAAAGCTCAAATTCATAAAATCACTCAACTTCACTAATACAGACCACAGAAACACCACTTCCCAAACACATAGACAGCAAAAGCACTCAGCTTCACTAATATAGACCACAGAAACAACATTTCCCAAACACATAGATATCAAAGCCACTCAATTTCACCATTACAAATCACAAAACGCCATCCTTAGTCACACAAAAACACATAAACACACATACATAAGCACTCACCTGCCCAAAAACATTTATTTTTCATCAACACAAGTCACAAAAAAAAACCAAACTCAACTAAACAAAGACCCTGATCCAATTATTTTCTCCATCACAGATCACAAAGCAACAAACTCAAATACATAAAATCACTCAGCTTCACTAATACAGACCACAGAAACACCATTTCCCATACACAAAGACAGCAAAAGCCACTCAATTTCATCAACACAAATCACAAAACGCCATCCTTAGTCACACAAAAACACATAAACACACATACATAAGCATCCACCTGCACAAAAACATTTATTTTTCATCAACACAAGACACAAAAAAACAAACACAACTAAACAAAGCCCAAGGTTCCAATTATTTTCTCCATCACAGATCACAAAGCAATAAACTCAAATCCATAAAATCACTCAGCTTCACTAATACAGACCACAGAAACACCATTTCCAAGCGCATAGACAACAAATACACTCAATATCCTTAAAACAATCCACAGAAGCACCATTTCTCAGGTACATAGACCACAAAATCACTCAGTTTCATCTACACAATCACAAACACCATCCTTAGTCACACAAAAACACATATACACACATACACAAGCATACACCTGCGCAAAAACATTTTATTTTCAGCAACACAAGTCACAAAAGCCAAACTCAACTAAACAAAGCCCAAGATTCAATTAATTCTCATCGTCACAGATCACAAAACAACAAACTCAAGTACATAAAATCACTCAACTTCACTAAACCAGAATACACAAGCAAGCTTCTCAATCACACAGATATCAAAAATCACTCAACTTCACGAAAACAAGTTACATGGGCCTATGTGAGGGGATCAGGTTGAGGGGATCGTGCTCTCGGCACCTCCTCACCCCTACCC
>SEYY01011740.1:7500-12374 GCA_009176605.1 Armadillidium nasatum | reverse complement strand
AATTCGATTTCTTTAAAAATAATTTTTTCTTTCAAATTAAAGTTTTTATAACATTAACCTTAATGCAAATAATATATAATATATATATATATATATATATATATATAATATATATATATATATATATATATATATATATATATATATATATATATATATATATATATATATATATATATATATATATATATATATATATATATATATATATATAATGATGCGCATCCATATTTTCCCTTAACGTAGGATCATATTTATATAACAATTTAAATGTCAATAAAGTTACCAGAGTTTCCACAGTCATTGTTGCCTGTCTTGAGAGTTTCTCTATGACATCTAAAAGCAGGATTATGAGAGGTTAGAGAAATTAATGTAATGCAACAGTTTAATGTAACTATTTTAAATTATTTGTATATATATATATATATATATATATATATATATATATATATATATATATATATATATATATATATATATATATATATATATATATATATATATATATATATATATATATATATATATATATATATATATATATATATATATATATATATATATATATATATATATATATATATATATATAATATATATATATATATATATATATATATATATATATATATATATATATATATATATATATATATATATATTAGAGGTGGACCGGATAGTAATTTTTTACTATCCGCGGATGCGGATGCGGTTGCGGATATTCAATTGCGGATATCCGCAGATGCGGATGCGGATGCGGAGAGTTTAATTTTTTAGGAGTTTTTGCCATAGATTCTTGGAATTTTAAATATAATATCCAGAATCTATGTTACCAGGGTGTGGGACGGGAACCCAACTCTTGAACACCCCACCAACTTCTTTCCCCAACCTCCACCCATTTGGAAAAAGGATATATATATATATATATATATATATATATATATATATATATATATATATATATATATATATATATATATATATATATATATATATATATATATATATATATATATATATATATATATATATATATATATATATATATATATATATATATATATATTATATATATATATATATATATATATATATATATATATATATATATATATATATATATATATATATATATATATATATATATATATATATATATATATATATATATATATATATATATATATATATATATATATATATAGCCAGTAATTCAGTATTACCTTCACACTTCACAGTTTCACATATTCCATTTGAAGTTAATAATTGGTAAGTTATTTTTTAGAAATAAAAGCTTTTGGGCTCTTTCAGGTGAAAGTTTGGTTCGCTTTTCGTCGTAAATGAGGCCTGCTCACAACTGAAAAGACGCTCCAATAAGTCCTTGCCAGCCTCAGCAAGAAAAGGGAAACTTTTGCAATTATCTCTCCACCAAACCAGTTGGTCTTTATCTGCCTCCAAACGTGGGAGTTTCAGAAAATTTTCAATAATCGATATTGTATCCTTTGACACTTCTGACTGTGATTCTTCATCGCTGCTGGAAGCTAGAAGATCTTTCATTGATTTAGCAATGCTTAAGCTAACAGATTTTGTTTCTTTTGTATCTGACAGCTTTTTCTTTTTCTTGAAAGGCGTTATTTTAGCTGTTTCTATCATCTCATCGCATAAGCATCCTAATTTGATTTTAACATTCTGAGAAACAAGTGGTTTAAAAAATTTTTGTTTTGTACCTAGGATCTAAAAAGGTTGCAATTGTATAAGCATCATCATTTTCCAGGTTTTCAAATCTGTCGTTCATCTCCTTTCATTAATGTTTTAGTCATCCTTGAAACTCCCTTAGACTTAATAACATTTGTTAACACAACTTTCAATGTTGAAACAAGTGGTATCACATCTGACAAACATGATTCAGCTGAACTTATAGTCTTTGTTAATTCTTCAAAACGCTTAAGGATATTAATACAATTATTTAAAATGTCATTTTCGTCATCTGTTAGAGGCATTAATTTTGTACTGCTTGAAGCAGAAAGGCAAATGGCCTCATGAATTTCGCTCATCCTCTCAAGCATATGCAAACTACTATACCAACGTGTTTGAATATCTTGCATGACAGAAAGTGGACGAACATTTAATCTTGTTTGTATTTTCTTCAGCTCATTTTGGGCTACAACGGAGTGATTGAAATGCGTAGCAATTAACCTACATATTTGGTTATTAAATCGGATACACATTTTTGACTCATAATGGAATTTTTAACTACTATCTGAGTTTGGTGTGCAAAGCAATCTACATTTTTCACTCTTACCAGAGAAAGTGCTTTTTTTTTAAATTTGTGCCCGAATCCCTGACTACCCAGTGCACTTCATTTAATGAAATCTTCCATTTTGTCAGCATCTTTTCAAATACAGTTTCAAGATAGTCGCCTGTATGGCGCTCAGAAAGAGATTCTGCATTCAATACAAAGTTTTGCCTTTGAAAGTTTTTATCGATTGCATGATACGTAATTTTTTACTATCCGAGCATGCGAATGCGGTTGCGGATATCCAATTGCGGATATCCGCCGATGCGGATATTGGAAAAATGATGCGGATATCCGCAGTTGCGGATGCGGATATCCGGTCCACCTCTATATATATATATATATATATATATATATATATATATATATATATATATATATATATATATATATATATATATATATATATATATCAGTGAACGGTGAATCATCAACCTGTACAAAAAAGGGAAACCACTCTCATCCATCTGACTATTCGTCTTCCTTATTTAACCTTCGTTCATTCTAAAGGTTTTGATTTTGTCCTTAAGAAGAATATTTAAATTCATCTCGGTCTCGGTTCTTCTAATCTTTTCTCTCATCGCCATTGTCTTTCCTAAAGAACGCTCAACTTGTAATCTTTTTCATCTTTCCGACATCCGCTCTTCGGCATTTCGGTCAATCATTTGCTATTGTGATAGACATATTGAATGCCTTTGATGGGGTATCAGGGAAAATTTTTCACATGAATGATTTCAATTCCGAAAGTAAATTTGAAATCTAATTAATAAATTCGAAGAAATGACCTTCAAAGGTCAAAACAAAAATAAATTAATTTAATATGACCTTCAAAGGTCAAGAAAATAAATTCGAATATGATCTTTAAAAATTAAAACAGAAATAAATGAATAAATTCGAATATATGACCTTTAAAGGTCAAAACAAAAATAAATAAATTGTCGCAGAAATAAAAGAAAATTCTTCTCCCACAAAACAACAGAAGAATGTCATCATTTATATAACACGATTCAATTCTTCTGTTGCTCGGAGGGAGATAAAAACATTAAAATTTTCTTCTTTTTTATTCCTCAAAATATTTTCGAAGTTTTTTATTAATTTTTTTTATTAATTTTAAAACAAATATTTTTTTTTTTGTTGACTAACATTAATATTATAAAACATACTCTTAATCCATCAGAATTTGTTATATTAGCTCTAACTTTTATTATTATTATTATTATTATTATTATTATTATTATTATTATTATATATATATATTATTATATATATATATATATATATATATATATATATATATATATATATATATATTATATATATATATATATATATATATATATATATATATATATATATATATATATATATATATATATATATTGAAACACTTAAAGTCTGCTATACCACCAGGATTCGAACCCTGACCTCTTGGATCGTGAGCGAGAGTGTTATCCCCTGCGACAAGACGGTACAAAAAGGTAATCAATTTGGAAAGGCTCAAGAAACACTTATCATGTTAAACTCCCTAACAAAGGAATGTTTCATGAGCCTTCCTTCCTTTTGTACCGTCTTGGCACAGGATATAACATTCTTGCTTACGAACCAAGAGATAGGGTTCAACTCTCGGAAGTATTGCAGACTTTAAGAGTTTTAATATTATTTCGATATATATATATATATATATATATATATATATATATATATATATATATATATATATATATATATATATATATATATATATATATATATATATATATATATATATATATATATATATATATATATATATATATGACTTAAGATCTCTTGCAATTCTATTACTAAATTTATGTTCAGTATATTTATCTACTGATTTTTCTAACTATAAAAAATTCTACTATTTAAACTCCAAAATAGAGCACATTTTTTCTTCTTCTTTTTCCGAAATCATCTTTATTCTTTTTTAATTTTTGTAATTATTTTATTTTTATTTTATTTTTTTTTAATTTTTTTATTTTCATCTTCTTAGATTATTAAAATTGTTTTATTAGTTTACTACATATACATACATATATATATATATATATATATATATATATATATATATATATATATATATATATATATATATATATATATATATATATATATATATATATATATATAAATATAATATAAGTGGGGTATATATGCTTTATAGATGTGGAGAAATTGTTCGACGTATTGAAAGATGAGTAGGATAGAATATCGAAAGAAATTAATGTTTGAGTGTGAGTTTGCCATCTTTAATGTTTGGGCGTGAAACAAGGATGATGAATGTTCAACTGAGGAAAATATTGCATGTGTTTGAACTGAAGGGACAGAGAGCGATATGTGTTTTGAGAAAGGTAGATAAGATCAGAAATGAAAGATTTAGTAATATGTATGGATGGAAAAGGGAAATGGTAGATAGAGAAGAGTAGAGTGTACTATGATTGTTTGATTAGATGTATAGAATATCTGAGGACAGGATAGTGGGATGAGTGCTTAAATCCGAAGTCGAGGGAGAGGAAGGCTAATGCGGAGATGAATGGATGGAGTGAGAGAGATTTTGCATG
>SEYY01011740.1:0-2500 GCA_009176605.1 Armadillidium nasatum | reverse complement strand
GGATTACCATCATCCTCTTTAGACTCCAGAAATTCATTCAGCTTTTATTTCAACTCGGAATCGTGCAAAATCTTTTCTTCGTTTCACCAAAAATTCATTTCAAGGAAAATGACGCAATTTTTGTGGTTCCTCTTCTACACTTTGAAAAAATATCAGCTCTAACGTTGCTTCATTAATTTTGATGATCCATATACCACGAGAAAAATATCCTTAAAAATTTTCCAAATTAAAAAAAAAACAAAAAAAACTTTTAATTTTCAAAGTTTTTCATATGAACGATTTCCATTTCGAAAGTGAATTAGAAATTTAATTAATAAATTCGAATTTATGACCTTTAAAGATCAAAACAAAAATAAATAAATTCCAATATATGAACTTTAAAGGTAAAACAAAAATAAATAAATTCAAATATATGACCTTAAAAGGTCAAAACAAAAATAAATTTTTTTTCGTAGAAATGAAGCAATTTCTTCCCCTCTGAGTGACAAAAAACTTACATCATTTTTATAACACGATAAAATCCTTCTGTTACTCGGAGAGGGATTAAAACATTAAAATTTTCG
Source organism: Armadillidium nasatum (assembly GCA_009176605.1). Lineage (NCBI taxonomy): Eukaryota > Metazoa > Arthropoda > Malacostraca > Isopoda > Armadillidiidae > Armadillidium > Armadillidium nasatum. Next base: position 1,937 of record SEYY01011740.1, on the reverse strand, counting down.
TCTTTTTTATTCCTCAAAATATTTTCGAAGTTTTTAATTAATTTTTTTTTTAAATATAAATTTAAAAAATTATTTTTTTGTTGACTTATATTAACATTATGAAAAATACTCTTAATCCACCTGACTTTGGTATATTAGCTGTAATATTTTTATTATTATTATTATTATTATTATTATTATTATTATTATTATTATTATTATTATTATTATTATTATTATTATTATTATTATTATTATTATTATTATTATTATTATTATTATTATTATTATTATTATTATTATTATTATATATATATATATATATATATATATATATATATATATATATATATATATATATATATATATATATATATATATATATATATATATATATATATATATATATATATATATATATATATATATATATATATATATATATATATATCAGAGGTGGGTGCGCAAATTTTTAAATTTAGAGCGCAAATTTGAAAAACTTAGTCCGCAAATGCAAAAGTGCACATTTTTTCTAAAAAAATAAAAAAAAAAAAAAAAAAAAAAAAAAAAAAAAACAAAAAAAAAAAAAAAAAAAAATTTTTAAAAAAACGCAAATTTGGGAGCAAAAAAAAATAGAGCGCTAGGATGTAAAGATGAATTATTTTAAAATTTTTTTGAAAGATGCAAATATATCGCAAAAAATGAGAAAGAATTTATTATTATTTATTCAGCCATCTATGATCTCTTCCTCCTCGTAGCTCTCCTCTTGCATTCTGAAAAGGGTCATATTCCCTTTCATGAAAATAAATTTTTCAAAATTGCTGAATGCCATGGCTGCCCTCTTTGGTCTTAAGAATGTCAGAGCCTTGACTAAACAACCTCTCCACGGCCGCTGAGCTGGGTAATGGGGTATTATACTTCATAAACAAGTCCACCCAGACCTCTTGGTATTCACACGGAAAAAGGTTCCTAGTGAGAGGGGTATTGTGGTGAACATTTACTGCATCCCAGCTATCCAAGGTTTGTCACAACTTCTCCTCCAGAGGTGTCTACTGGGTATATGGCTCTTTAGTTTCTGAAATATGCAACATGAACATGTGAAAGTCCTCAAAATATGCAACATAAATACTTACAAGAATTCAAATATATGCAACATGAAAATCTGAAAGAATTCAAAATGCACGACATAAATACTTATAAGAATTCAAAATTCATGAATATTTGAAAGTATCAAAAATGTACAACATAAATACTTGCAAGAATCAAAATGCAACATGAATATTTGAAAGTATTCAAAAATGTGCAACATAAATACTTGCAAGAATTCAAATATGCAACATGAAAATCTGAAAGTATTCAAAATGTGCAACATAAGCACTTACAAGAATTCAAAATATGCAACATGAAAATCTGAAAGTATATATATATATATATATATATATATATATATATATATATATATATATATATATATATATATATATATATATATATATATATATATATATATATATATATATATAGAAGAGATGCTTAAAGTTTCTTCTAAATTATAAAAATAGTTCACCTTAAATGGGTCCATTTCAGATTCATTCCCATCACCTTCAGTGCCTTGATGTGGAGGAGTAAAATTCGATGCAATATTACACTTTATTTCCTCCAATATTCCTCGTCTTGACAGCTGGATACTTCCCCTCATTTAACCTATGTGCCACTCCGATTTTCAAGTGAGGGTGCAGAGCTGTTGCCATAAGTAAATCACAATCATCAAAAATCCTGCTGAACCTCGGTTCAAATCCCTTTTCTTTCCCTTTGTTTGGCTTTGGCTGCTTTAGTAAGTAGTTGACTAAGCTTTTGGCATAGTTAAGTTTTTTCACCTCTCTTTGCAATTCCACGAGATTGTCCTTGAGGAGGAAGAGGTTAGGCAATAGAACCCCGCGTACGCATTCTTCTCATCC
>SEYY01011739.1:0-20723 GCA_009176605.1 Armadillidium nasatum | reverse complement strand
TTTTGGATAGCGAAAAGGAAGGCACGTTCACCAGCTGTATCATGAAACTAAAGAAAGCCATTGCGGTGGTGAACATTGAAATCACCTAATATGATGATTCAGAGAAAGGAGAAGAAGAGAGAATGTGCTCTATTTTGGAGTTTAAATAGTCGAAGAATTTAGCATAGTCAGTAGAATTAGGAGATAAATAAACTGAACAAATGAATTTAGTCGTAGAGTGGCAAGAGAGCCTAAGCCATAAGGTGGAAAATTCGGAAGACTCCAAATTAGAGACACGAGAACAAACGACATCGTTGCACACATATGCACAACAACCGCCTTTGGCTGAAAATTGAGGATAGAGATAGTAGGAGGAAACAGAATAGGTTTCTATCAGAACGCTCAAACATCTGAGTTCGGTCAAGAATAAGAGTGAGGTCTGAAGAAGAGAGGTGATTTGTTTTCAGACCGCGAATTTGAATTTATAAATAATATATATATATATATATATATATATATATATATATATATATATATATATATATATATATATATATATATATATATATATATATATTAGGAAAAACCAAGGGTTTGCCTGCCGGGTTAAAATTGCAAATTATACTTATTAATGGTGGATTAAATCAAAAAAAACAAAATATAAGAAAATTAATTAAGATTTTTTCTTGTTTTTTTCAATATTTTCTTTTTCTTTTGACTTTTGATCCTCTTCTGCTAGTGAATGTTCATCTTTGTGTTTTGATTTTAGATGCCCCCATAAAGATTTAGTTGAAAAATTTTTACTTCTTGCCCGGAGATCCTCTTCTAATTTCCTGACTGTGAATGTTACATTTAGCTATTTCGAGCCTATCCTGAAACATTTTAAAGTACTCCCATACAAAACAATTGTGCCATACTTTCAATATCATACCGACTTTGACTTTTATCATTGTACTAATCATGACTTTAGGTGCTTTGTATTTGACTCTGGTTGTTGGCCAGAGAAATTTGCAGTAATATTGATTACTGAAAATTAACACACCATCTTTGTACACTTCCTTTTTTAGTTGTTGCCTCAGTACATACTCTTTTAGTCACTTTAAGTATTCTCTCTATTTACAGTTACATTAAGGTTAGGCTCTATACTTTCTTTCTCTTTGTTACATTACACCCAGAAATTAGACACTTCTAGTCATTTAATTAATCTCTATTTTACTTTATATCTTCTCCAACCACCTTTTATCTGGTTCCTTGATCTAGTTAACGAGTAAGTTCATGGTTGATTACGTTATCAGTTTTCTATATTAAGGGAGGAACTCGTTTCTTAATTATCCTGGTGATTTTTCGCCTGGTTAGTATTGTCACTGGGAGATTGAATAACATTTTTATATATTCCTTAGCTTCGTCAGGTAATCAGGGACTACCGGCAAAAGTACTAGTCTTGCGATCAGTGAGGAGAAAAGTGTCTAGGTGTGTAGATGAAAATTGGTGAATGGCATTCTGTCTATTTACACAGTTACCACCAAGAAATAATTCTTGCATGCCTCTTTACATCTCTTAGTCAAATTTAAAATATTGGCTCTTTTCAGACATGGCCTCTTTCCTTGTGTATTCAATACCAGTCCGAAAACACCTCTCCTGTGTCCCATGTTCTTCCCTATTCGCCTTCATTTAACACCTCCGTTGTTTTCCCTTTCTGTTATGAACTTCAAATTTTACACAGCATTAAGTTGCGTTCATATATGAAACAAACCATAGATCTGTTTTCCAGGTCAGAATAAGTGATGCCCATTGGCTCGGGTGCTTTCTATACATTACCTTAAAAAAAAAAAAAGTTAAAAAATTTTTTTATATATTATATATTATATATATATATATATATATATATATATATATATATATATATATATATATATATATATATATATATATATATATATATATATATATATATATATATATATATATATATATTATATATATATATATATATATATATATATACTTTTTGTTTAGAATCTTGTTGATGCTTCATGTCTTGAACCCAGAGGAGCAAGTCTCAATGTCAAAGGCGCTTCAAGAAAAGGAGATGAAGTTTCAAGAAATCAGAGGAAAAAGAAAGCAAAAAAGGGATTGAAAAAACTAAGCTGCACATATTGTAAAATTGATTTTAAAAGCCAAGGTGAATTAAAAACTCACTTGAAGTCACAGTGTAAAAGAAAGTATAAATGTTCCCTTTGCAGTTATGAAAGTAATTTTAGATCTAATTTAAGTGTTCACATGTTAAGACACCGAAAAACAAAATTATTCAAATGTTCCGTGTGTAGCTACGAATGTAATTATAAATCTTATTTAAAGATTCACTTGTTAAAACACACCAATACAAAACTATTCAAATGCTATGAGTGCGACTATGGATGTAATCGTAAAATTTACATGAAGAATCACTTATTAAAACATTTAGATGCAAAATTATTTAAGTGTTCTGAGTGCCATTATGAATGTAATCTTAAATCAAGTATGAAGAAGCACATGTTAATACATACAAATATAAAGTTATTTAAGTGTTCTCAGTGTTCCTATGAATCTAATACTAAAAGCACTATGAAGAGCCACATTTTAGAACACGCAAATATAAAATTGTTTAAATGTTCTTTATGCGACTATGAATATAATAATAAAGGGAACCTTAGTAGCCACATGTTAACACATACAAATATTAAATTATTTAAATGTGGTGTGTGTAACTATGAATGTAATCGTAAAAGTGGCTTAAAAAGGCACATGTTAACACACACGAATAATAAATTACTTACCTGTCCTGATTGCGACTATAAATGTAATAGGATAGATAGTCTTAAGGTTCACATGTTAAGACACGGAAATAAAAAATTATTCAAATGTTCTGACTGTTCCTATGAATGTAATCAAAAAGGAAGCTTAAAAGTTCACATGCTTTCACATGAAAATATAAAATTATTTAAATGTAGTGAATGTAACTATCAAAGTAATCGTAAAGGACATTTGAATGTGCACATGCGAATGCACAGAAAGGATAAACCAAAATTATTTAAATGTTCGGAGTGTAATTTTGAAGGTAATTACAAAGAACAAATTAATGTTCATATGCGAACACATAGAAATGATAAATTATTTAAGTGTTCGGAATGTAAATTTAAGACTAATTATAAGCATTACTTAAATATTCACATTACAGCTAGGCATGCAAAGACCTTATTTAAATGTGATGAATGTAACTTTGAAAGTAATTATAAGCAGAATTTAAGAAAACACATTAAAGCAAGACATGCAAAGATGCGATCTTGAATAAGGTAAAATCTAAACATAGTTGGGTATAAAAGAGTAATAATGAAAGAGTCACAAAGAACAAAGGTAAAGAATTTAAATCGTATTGCATTATGTTGACATGGGGAAATCTTATGTCGAAGGATAATTGAAATTCATCAGCACAGGAATTTTATTATAAGAAGTAATTGATTGAGGCAAAAGCAAAGAAATTAAGAAAACTTAAATGTGTAATAAGAAAATTGAAACTTAGTCATTATAATCTATTTAAAATTACTTTGTAACATTGAGATAGTCAGATAAATGTTGGGTGTTACAAACCTGCAGGAGAATAACGTGTTGTACTACTATCAAATGTCAGCGTTAAACAATGGACCGAATATTGTACATAATACAAGAAGTGCACAGTTATGGTGCTCAGAATGTGCTGTGATAATTAACATACAATAAGAGAAGGAAAAGGGAAGTAAAATTTCTCTAGATATAAATCATATAGCAAGAAAGTGGAATGTAGAAGACTATAAATAATTCTCATACTTATTGGTACAACTGAAATTGTGAAAAGAAAAAGGAAATAGGCAAGAAAATGAATGAAATGACTATTGAGTATCGTTAAATCAAAAAAAGCTACTAAATTCTCAAGGGATACACGCTAAGACAAAAACCAGTAAATTTTAAGACAGGAAGGAAAAAATTAAAGCAACTCTGACTACTGAAGAATGTCTAGGCTTGATTAATGTACGGAAATCGTTGAGAAAGTAGATCTGATTATAGAACTAGAGCAAGAAATACAAAAGAAAACAAAAGTAAGATACAAGAAACTGCTTAAATCTAAGAAAGAAAATTTTGAAAATAGGTGTTTAGAATGTTAATTCACAAACTTTGTGAAGAACCAAGTGAAGAAGTTGTAATAGAGATACTGATACAGAAGATTGTCAGAAGAAACTTAGGAATTTTTAGATTAGTGATGTAAATGTAAAAGAATCAGGAATTTGTGCCATCCTCTGACCCAAAGTTTGCTGACAATTGACACTTAAAAATAATTATACAGAAGCGGTAACAGGAAGTCACTAGGTCATTTAAAAACATTTTGTTTAAGAGAAAACGTGATTCCCATTAAACTATTCTTTTTGGTTAAAATTGATTAGTAGAGGAACCTGAAGAAAACCTCTTTTATCGATAATAGGAAAAGTGACTTATTCCTATTAAATGCTTTGGAAAGCAAAAAATGATACAAAAAAACCTTCCATGGGAGTGGTTATTGAAAAATGAAATTTAGGATCATTTCATTTTATGTGGATGATTTTGGTTTTCTGACTCCATTAAAAAAGAAGCATGGAAAAAAATTCCTGTTTCACCAAGTATGTTAATTGAATTATATTTTCTTTCCAGAAATCTTTAATAATTTATAATTCCAAATCTTGATTTGTATTTCAAAATTATTTCAAAGAACTTTTTGTAAATATTTCTCCCTTTAAAAATTAGTTTTATGTCCCATTTTCTTAATTTAAAATTAACTGAAAGACCTGCATAGGAAATTTTGTTGCTTTTCTTTCAATTTATTTAATATTAATTTTTTTTTGATTTTTAATTTTATTTTTTAGATTTAGATTCAATTTGAACATTTTTTGATTTTTTTTGATTTCTTAATTTTTTCTTCTCTTAAATAACAATGTGACTTATTGACTGACCATTCTAAGCTCTCCTTTTTTGCTTAGACGAAAAACTCTTTGGGGCTTTGTGAAATAGTTCTTCTGGAGTTCTTAGTTCTCTTGGTCAGTTTTCTACATCTCTGGCTCTTCTCATTACTTCTTTCTCACCAAGAAAAAAAATTTACCCGTCTTCTTCTAGACTTCACCTCTTATTCTTGACCGAAAATCAGGTGCTGATAGAAAGCTATTTTATATTTCCTCATACTGTCTATCCTCAATTTTCAGCCTATGGAGATTTTTGTGGATATTTTAATGATTTTGTTTACTTTTGTGTGTCTAATTAGCAGTTTCCTGAATTTTCCACCATTGGCTTAAACTCTTGCCATTAATTTGTTCTGTTTATTTCTCTCCTAATTTTACTGAGTAATCTAATTTTTTTTTTACTAAACTCCAAAATTCTCTGTTTTTCTTTTCTTTGAAATCATCATAGGTGATTCTATGTTCACCACCTTCAATGGCTTTCTTCTAGTTCTCATGATACAGCTGGTGAATGTATCTTCCAATTTTCCATCCAAAACGACCTTGAGTAGTGGGTTCAGCTCCTCACTCGTTTCCAGATCATCTTGGAGATGAACCCAACAGTCTAGACTTTTAAAAACTTTTAATCCTTCTCCTTTTACTGTGAAACTCTATTCTTTTCTTGATTCTTCCGATCACCTTATATCTGTATCCTCTTTACAAGTCTTCCGCAAGAAAGGCCCCCCTCCTATTGCGAGGAAACGTTTGTGACGTTTCGGTGCCGCAAAGCTGGTTGGACTTGTGGTCGTAATTCTTTGATTTCCCATGGAACGATTATCTTTTCCATGGGAGGAATCCCTGGGAGTGCGCAGAGCGCTTTACCGAGGGGATTTTCTATAACATTCAGAAGTACATTCTGTATTCTTTTCCTTCTACAAAATGTTACAAACCTTGGTTTAACTCTGTTTCTTCTCGTGCTATTTACCGCAGGAATTGCCTTCAGGATTACCGTCGTCTTCAGAAACCCATGCAATAAATATTTCATCCTGGAATCTTCAAATCTGTTCTTCATAACACCAAAAATCCTTGAGTACAAAATGCAATAGTTTTTTAAACTCCTCTTCCTCATGCTCTTGCGGGCATTTTGTAAGAAATGTCAACTCTAACTTTGCTTCGTCCTCTTTCCCTCTTCTAGTACCTTCTTTCGGCACCACTGCCGTTTTATCTTCTAAACTGATCTCTTCGCTCAGATTTTTGTTGCTACCTCAAATTTAGATGGTTTGGGCTATACCTCCTCCTTCAACCCCACTAACTCATTTATGCCTAAAATTGTGATTTCTTCTGAAAACGTCATTTCTGCTCTCTCTAAGTTTAACATTAAGAAGGCGTACGATCCTGACGGTAATCCTCCTGTGTTTCTCAAAACTTGTGCTTTTTTAGCTTGCATTATGCTTTGCTAAACTATTTCATCTCTGGCTTTCTACTTAAACTTTCCCTTCTTGTTGGAAACGTGCTCTCATTCAGCCTTTGTCTAAGAAGTGGGATCCCCTCTCAACCTCCAACTAACCGTTCCATTTCTTCAGCCTCCGTTCTTTCTAAAGTTTATTTATTAAGGTTTGGAAACATATCAAATCTTCTAATTTTATTCATGATTGCCAGTATGGCTTCCGTAAAAAACGCTATACTGGTAGTCTATTTTCCCTTCTCTCTTTCTTAGTCTTCCACTCTTCGGCATTTCGGTAAATCTTTTGGTGTCGCGCTTGACATATCGAAAGCCTTTGATAGAGTGTTGCACAAAGCTTTGATTTTTAAATTTCCCTCTTTCGGAATCTATCTTCATTAATTTCCTTTTTGGTCATTCTATGGCAACTGTTATTGACAGCCACGTTCTTCCTTTAAATCTATTAATAGTGGTGTTCCTCAAGAATATATCCTATTTCTAACTCTTTTTCTACATTTCATTAAAGACCTCTCAATTATTTAATCACTTATGCTAATGACTTCACTCTTCATTACTCCTTCCAATCTGAAAGACGCCTCTCTCAACGGCAGTTAATTGTCGCTAGAATGGTGGCCTTGAAGCAACTAACCTTTGATCTTCCTCGTATTTCAAATTGAGGCAGAGAAAACAAGGTCGTTTTCAACTATTCAAAGACTCAAGTTCTTCCATCTCCTCCACACAAACTTCAATTTACCACACTATGACATCTTCGAAGACACAACTAAAACCTTCGTCCGTCCTTAATATCATCAGTGTTTCTTTTTATCGTGATCTTTCTTAAAATGAACACATTATTTCTTTTTTTAAACAAGCTTTCAATATGTTGAGAAGGTGGAGTCTAGGGCTTTTCGTTTCATCAACTCTCCCGCTCTCACATTCTCCACTCATTCTGTCCGTCAAATTATTGCGTCACTCTCTCTATACTAGCGCTATTACAGTAGACGCTGCTCCATTGAGAAGAGCTTTTGCAACACCTTTCTACACATTCTCATCCTTTCTTTATTCAACTCTCCTACCCCAGACTTAACCGCTATGCTCAATTTTACATATACTAAACTGGTAATGTTTGGAACACACTCGCTTTATGTTTTCCCGACTTGCTTTGACTTACGCACTTTCAAACGCCGTGTATCGGGACATGTCGGCCTTTAACGACCAAAATCCGATGTTTCCCAACTCCTGGGGAAATTAGTAGATCTCCAACCTTTGCACACCGGAAATTATATATATATATATATAATATATATATATATATATATATATATATATATATATATATATATATATATATATATATATATAATATATAATATATATATATATTATATATATATATATTATATATATATATATATATATATAATATATATATATATATATATATATATATATATATATATATATATATATATATATATATATATATAATATATATATATATATATATATATATATATATATAATATATATATAACAGTGGAACTCCAATATTCTCATTAATCCGTTCCAGGGGATGACGAATATCGAAAAAGACAATCGAATAATTTTTCCCATAGGAATTAACTAAAATGGATTAATTCGTTCCCAGCCTCGAATTTTGCCTATCTATTCTTTAATCAAAAAAAAAAAATTTCAATCTAGAATCTCCGAAATCATTTCAAACACTGTACAATTTAACTACAGTACATATAAACAGCGTACTCCATAAATAATACGTAATACGCACTGTGTAGGCCTACATAAACGCTAAACACAAATAAATTTTAAAAAGAAATTTACCTTTTGGATGAGAAAAACAATGATTGTTATTAAGAGTTTTTATTTTTAAGGTTATAGGCTTTCGTAGGTAGGACGAAATATTGATTTTTCGACGAATATCGGAAAAAAAATTACAGGGCGAATATCGGAAAAGACGAATACTGGAGGGGACGAATATTGGAGTTCCACTGTATATATATATATATATATATATATATATATCTATATAATATATATATATATATATATATATATCAAAGCTTTCTGCAGCACTCTATCAAAGGCTTTTCGAAATGTCAAGCGCGACACCAAAAGATTTACCGAAATGCTGAAGAGTGGAGGACCAAGAAATAGAGAAGGGAAAATAGATTACCAGTATAGCATTTTTAATGGAAGCCATACTGGCAATCTTGGATAAAATTAGAAGATTTGATATGTTTCCAAACCTTAATAAATAAACTTTAGAAAGAACGGAGGCTAAAGAAATTGAACGGTAGCTAGAGGTTGAGAGAGGGGATCCCCCTTCTTAGACAAAGGCTGAATGAGAGCACATTTCCAACAAGAAGGGAAAGTTTAAGTAGAAAGCCAGAGATGAAATTGTTTACCGAATTACAATGCAAGCTAAAAAGCACAAGTTTTGAGAAGCACAGGAGGATTATCGTCAGGATCGTACGCCTTCTTAATGTTAAACTTAGAGAGAGCAGAAAGGACGTTTTCAGAAGAAATCACAATTTTAGGCATAAATGAGTTAGTGGGGTTAAAGGAGGAGGTATAGCTCCCAAACCATCTAAATTTGAGGTATAGCAACAAAAATCTGAGCGAAGAGATCAGTTTAGAAGATAAAACGGCAGTGGTGCCGAAAGAAGGTACTAGAAGAGGGAAAGAGAAAAAAGCAAAGTTAGAGTTGACATTTCTTACAAAATGCCCGCAAGAGCATGAGGAAGAGGAGTTTGAAAAAATATTGCATTTTGTACTCAGAAAGGATTTTTGGTGTTATGAAGAACAGATTTGAAGATTCCAGAATGAAATATTTATTGCATGGGTTTCTGACGTTTGAAGACGACGGTAATCCTGAAGGCAATTCCTGCGATAAATAGCACGAGAAGAAACAGAGTTAAACCAAGGTTTGTAACATTTTGTAGAAGGAAAAGATTACAGAATGCACTTCTGAATGTTACAGAAAATCCCCTCGGTAAAGCGCTCTGCACACTCCCAGGGATTCCTCCCATGGAAAAGATAATCATTCCATGGGAAATCAAAGAAGTACGACCGCAAGTTCAACCAGCTTGCGGCACCGAAAGGTCCAAACGTTTCCTCGCAAAAATGAAATGAAAGCTAAATAATAATAATAAAAATGTCAAAATATTTGCATTGATATCGATGTTTCGATATGTTGATATTTCCATATATCGAAGGTCAGACTTCGAAACCTTATATATATATATATATATATATATATATATATATATATATATATATATATATATATATATATATATATATATATATATATATATATATATATATATATATATATATACTAAAATATTACATGCCTAATTTAACAGAGGTTTTTGGATAGGTTATGTCTATTTGTTGGACATTAGTTGTAGTTTTGCCTTTTAAGTCAAGGTTAGGTTAAGTCAAACTAGGTTGTTAGATCTAACAATCTAGTTCGATTTAACCTAACCTGGGTTGATAGTGGGTAAAAACTACATCTAACAGCCAATCAAATAAACCTAACATACCCAAAAACCACTGTATGCTAACTACTCCTAGCAGCCCAAAAATAAGCATAACCAAACTATATATATATATATATATATATATATATATATATATATATATATATATATATATATATATATATATATATATATATATATATATATATATATATATATATATATATATTATAAATGTTTTTTTTATTTATTTTTTTATTTTTTAAAATTTTTTGTAATGCTAATAATCCCACAAGCTTGTCATACTATTAACTCGTAGGATATGTTGCTAGTTTCAAATCACTACGAATAGTTCGAGTCGAAATCGCAAATCGTAGGTATGTTGTTAGATTCAGAAACCTGATCTCTTACGAAAAAATACACTACTGTTAATGCCACATTTACAAAAATTAGTCTTTATATTTTCAATAGGAAAAAAAAAAACTAACCGAATACAATTATTGAATAATTACATATGGACCAAGTATATATATATATATATATATATATATTATATATATATATATATATATATATATATATATATATATATATATATATATATATTATATATATATATATATATATAATTACCTTTTCCAGGGGCCTGTTGCATAATTCTCCTAGTATTACAAGTAAAAATTTTCAAGTTACAAGTTCTAAATTACTAGTTCTAGTATTTTGTGTTGCATAATTCTTCTAATAATACTAGTTACAAATTACCAGCTCAACAAACTACAAATACAAGTTCTAGTATTTTGTGTTGCATAACCGAAATCGGTTTTCTAATAATATTAGTGAAATTTTTACAAGGAAATTTTCAAACTTACAAGTCAGCTGATTCATCGATGCTGCTTTGAGATTGTTTTTATTTAATGTATATGTTTATTGGAAGTTGTGGTAATTTAATTTAATATTGATTATAGGGGAATTGATTCATTAAATCAAACCAATTGCATGTTTGGAAAAAAAGGAACATAAGAATGTTTGTTTAAAAAAAAGAAAAAAAAACTTGGGACCTACTCAAAAATGCTTAAGCACTATGTGGTTTATATGGCCAATGCATAAATGATATAAGTAGGCCTATATTATTAATTAGGAAGATAAATTTTAAAGTGAAATAATTAAAATATCGCATGGTAAATGTAATTTTAATATAAAGTGGTAACTAAAAATAAATCTTTACCAATATTATATCTAGCATGGACCTAGTTTACTTTCTGCATATATATATATATATATATATATATATATATATATATATATATATATATATATATATATATATATATATATATATATATATATATATATATATATATATATATATATATATCGTCAAATAAATATTTTATTTCATTAAATGGGCCAATTTTTAATGTATTTAGCAGTTTTAAAATGTTGATAAATATTTAGAATTTATCAATGTAGCCTTCAAAAATTTGCTTAATACTAGCAATACATACTTTAAGTAATAATTATTCTGTATAGAGGTTTGACTTGGGTGAGCCATTTAGCCTTTTTGTTATTTCTACTCTTCTGAAGCTATAAAATGCATGAAATAAAGGATAATTGTATCATTAACAGTAGTGCATTTTTTCATACAAAAACAGTTTGCTGAAAGTAACAATATACCTATGCATTTCGAGTTCAACTGGAACTTTGCATAGGGATTTGAAACTTAACAACATACCCTACTAGTTTCTAGTACAAGGCTGTGGGGTCATTTGTGTTAAAAAAAAATGTGAAATTTTAAATATATATATATATATATATATATATATATATATATATATATATATATATATATATATATATATATATATTATATTATTTAGTGAATAATTTTTTTTTAGGTTAGGTCTTTTTGTTAGGAGTAATTAATGAACAGTGGTTTTTTGTTAGGTTAGGTCTATTTGCTGGCTGTTAGGCATAGTTTTACCCTTTAAGTCTAAGTTAGGTTAAGTCAGACTAGTTTGTTATATCAAACAACCCAGTTCAATAACTTAACAGTAAATAGACCTAACCTAATAAAGAAATTACTTCATTAACTATACCTAATGGCAAACAAAAAGGCCTAACCTACCAAAAAACTAATGTTTGTGAAGTATATATATATATATATATATATATATATATATATATATATATATATATATATATATATATATATATATATATATATATATATATATATATATATATTATCCCTTCTTTTAACAAATTTTCTTTCAAAAGTTTTAAATTTGTTTGCAATTTCTTTACCTATGCTCATGTAACAAACTTGTAGTGTCCTTACACGTAGTTCCAGCTGAACTCGTAGTGTCATTAAGCATAGATCTAGTCAAACTTGCAATGTGTAGGTAAGTTGTTAGTTTCAGCAACCCAAGTCTCATACGTAAAAATCTACTACTGTCTGTAAGAATTACTGTATAAATTTTAAGGTAATTATTTAGCCTTACAGAGCAATTGTTTTTAACAAATTGGAAATGATCTAAAATCAAATAAATTTGCTAAACTAAATTGAAGTGTAGAAAACTTTTTACATTAAAAAAATCAAAAACCCTTAAAAATTTTTTATAAAGAAAGACTTACTAATACAATAATTCCATAACATATTGTTTGCATTCTAAGACGTAATTTCCTCTGACTGTCTTTTTACTAGACTGCTGCTTCAGTGTAGGAGTAAATTTTAAGATATTTCATAGTTTTAGTAGTACTTTTTTTTGGAAATATTAATACTACAGAAAGAAAATGCTATGAAATCAAATGAGTTGTATAATTCAAAGTGTGGTAAACAACTTTATTATTTTTTATATAAAAGAAACAAAAATAGGATAGCAAAGCTGTTCTTTTGTTTCAAATAAATTGCATGCAACATTTTCATATTTATTTATCCATATAAAATGTTAAGCTGTTAAATATATTTTTATTAAATATTTTGCAATGCATTAAATTTATTTTTATATAAAAAAAAAGTTTTATGTAAAAAAATGAAAAATATCTTAAGTCTCACAATACTAAGAATGATATATATATATATATAATATATATATATATATATATATATATATATATATATATATATATATATATATATATATATATATTATATATATATATATATATATACATATATATACGGTATATATATATATATCATAACAATTTCCATTTTTTTAAATGAATGTACTAAGATAGATAGTGTTCAACAGGTTAGGCCTATTCACTGGGCATATGTATACATTTACCCTTCAAGTCCCAGTTAGGTAAAATCAAACTGGTTTATTAGATCTAACAAACAATCTTCGACTTAACCTAACCTCAAGACTTGAGGTAAATGTATGCAAATAACGAATAAATAGGCCTAGCCTAGCTCTTTCAATGCCTACAAACTACTATCAATGTAGTAAGTAAATAAAGAAATTCAGATATTCAATGTAATATTAAAAAAAAAAAAGATAAAATCTTCTTGCAATTTATGAAAAAATTAATATAAATGTTTTTTTAGCTAAAATGTAGGTATAAATTTTCTTAAAATTCACTCTGATGATGATGTAGCAATCATTGTAGTGCTTTATTGAAAAAAAAAGTAAGTTTAATTGAGGCAAAGAGAAATTTTGTATAAAAACCTCACCAAAAAGTTTTTTTTTTTTTTTTTTTTTTTTTTTTTTTTTTTTTTTTTTTTTTACTATAAAATTAATGAAACACCAATATATTATTATATATCAATTTCAATATTGAATTTCATATAAAAATATTCAGGAAGGTTCGTATTTCTCAAAAATAGTTAAATCAGCCTATTTTTCACAATTTTTAAAATTTTGGTTAGTTTTCCACCATTTGATGATATATATATATATATATATATATATATATATATATATATATATATATATATATATATATATATATATATATATATATATATATATATATATATATATATATATATATAAACTCAGATTTAGTAATTTGACTATATAGCCATACAAAGGTTTGCAAGAGTTGCACAATTTCTTTGTCAGGCTCCCAAATTTAATCAAGCATTAAATTTTTTCTTTAGCATAACCATCAATAAAATAAAATAAAAAAAATTAAAAACTTAAATTTATAATCATTCAATACCTCTCTAACATATATTTTTATAAGTAACAAGTTAATTACTGACAATTCCATTCTGAGGAAAACTTAAAGTGAAGAAGAATTTTATCAAATCCACACTAATGTATGAAAAATTTACTCTGCTTAACAGTGAAGAGATGAGAAAAATATAAAAAATATTTAATACTTCCAATTAAATGTGAAAAAGTTATTCTCTTTTGAAAACAAAATTCTATATTTTTCATACATATGTGCTGTATCTTTTGCTACTGTATCACTTATGTTATATGCTATTCTAATTTTATATTTCATGCTTTTACTATTTAAAAACATTTCCAATTTGTGTTTTAAGTTTCTTGAAAACATCAGATGATGTGCATGTTGTAAGTTTCTTGAAAATTTCAGATGATGTGCAGATCTAAGGCCATAACTAAATAGGCATTGGATAAGAATTAAGAGACTCTCTCTCTCTCTCTCTCTCTCTCTCTCTCTATATATATATATATATATATATATATATATATATATATATATATATATATATATATATATATATATATATATATATATATATATATATATATATATATATATATATATATATTATAGCAATATGGGCAAAAGAGAAGATAACAGGAAGTTAAAATTATGTATATTAGCAAAAATTAAAGAGAAGAAAAAGATTTTATTTGGAGCATTTAGTGACTCCATATCAAAGAAATCCAAAGTGGAGGCATGGAAAGAGGTAACATCATATGCTCATTCTCTTGGGGGTATTCCTGCTGATAAAGACTGGAATTACGTAAGAGATATTTGGTGGCCCAATATTCGTAAAACCACCATTGTAAGTACATTATTAAATATTTTTGTTTTGATTACCTGTTATGTAGTACTTATTTAGAAATAGCAGAAAATAATAATAATTGCATTACTTGAGATAGCTGGTTTGTTAAAAATTAACATAAAAACCCCATATCCAACCCATTATTATCATGGAATTTAATTTACTTTATAAAATCTGCATTGTAAAAGCGTTTTTATTATTATTATTATTATTACTAAACTTTTTCAGTATAAGTGAAATTAGAACATTAACATTTTACTAGTTTGAAAAATCAGGGTTGTCATAAAAACAAAATAGATAAATAACAGACTAGTGTGTTTTATTCGGCTATATATAATTTTTTTAATGTATTTTGAAATATATAAATTTTACTAAATTTTTTTTATCAAAAATGCTTTAATAGTACATTTTTAAACCCTCTTAGAAATGTAATTTAAACAAAACTTATATCTTCCATGTACTCAGTTTTACTTGCTTAAGAATATTAATTAGGCCTGGTCCAAACCAGTGGTCTTGTAACGTACTTGGGCACTGTCACAAAATATATTTGTATACAGCGATATAACCCTTACCCTTAGAACATTTCATATTTGAAACAGGGTTATTTGATATCAGAACAATTTTGATATTATTTGTTGGGTTGAACTTATTTTTGTTGTCTTTTTTTAAAAGTTTATATGACGATGGAAAATTATTATTTGCAAATGGCAGCAGCATATTTTCACTTTATGTGCAATTGTCGCAGTTTGCTTGATTTGGAAAGTGCCCAAGCTAAAAAGAAGTGGAGAAAATAGGAATAATTGTTTTTGACTTGCCAATAATAGTAAAAATAATATTGATTTGGAACAGGACTTAAACATTAAAAATAAAACAATTATCTTTATATATACGATTATATTGAACCATTAATAAATATAAATTTATCTTTTTATATACGGTTATATTGAATTATTAATATTTATAAATCTAATATTTCTATTATATAAATGGATAATATTTTTTCTTTTCAGACAAGAAAAGATAATATCACAAGGACAGGCGCAGGTGGTGGAGCGGATTGTAAACTAACAGATGTTGATGAGGAGGTACTAACGATAATAGGAAAGGATTCTGCATCAATATGTGGATTGGATGTACTGGAATCTATGGAAGAAGTTTTATCTTCAGAACAATATGAGCCTGAATTAATTTTAATAGAGGAGACTTCAGTTGCATCCCCAAATTTACCAACAGAGTCTGTCCCAAGTACATCAACGTGTCAACCTGCGGAATGTGAAAAGCCGCCAAGCAGTTCAACTTACACTACAAAAACCTCCGAAATTTCTCTAGGGACATCGAGAACATCAGATTTCCGACGAAATCCTCAAGTAAGTTTCGACTGATATTCTAGTAAAGTTAATTCTTTCAATTGTTCTATCCATATAGATTAAACACCCTTGATTTTCAATTGTAACTCCTCGACCTCCTTTCTTAAAGAAAAACCTTACAGATGAACTGAAGGGCTCCTTCCAATTTCAATATATTGATCTTGGTGACTGCATTCAAATCTTCACAAACGGATTCAGATCTGTTACAATTTTTACATCTGAAATGTTGACAATTTTAATGGCCCTGTTTAGAATTTTGTTTATAGATTGTGTCCAATCCTATATCATATACTCAGATTTTCTAACTAAATGCTCATACCAACCTCCTACAATGACACCACTTGTCCATTATAGTTTCTGTGACCAGTTCCCACAATTTGTTCAGCATCTCTTTAAATATTAAACATTGCCTCTTTTTATGAATGATCTCTTTCCAAAAACACCTTATCTATGGCGTTGCTGATTTCCGCCGGTTTCCTTTTCTGTAACGAACTTCAAATTTTACACAACATTTAAGCAATGGTTCGATTTGAAACTTCCATTCAAACTTGAAACTAACCCTGGATTAGTCTTCTAGACTAGCATATCCACTGCCCAGTTTCTTTGTGGGAGGGGGGGAAGTCTCTTTCTCTCTTTTATATTGCCTTGATAATGCCCCACCCAATATGTTATGAAAGAATAAGGGAATTAAAATTTAAATTTTCTTATATTTTATTTGATTTAATCCACCATTAATAAGTATAATTTGCAAATAAACCCCGGTTTTCTCATATTATTAGCCGGGGGTTCATATATATATATATATATATATATATATATATATATATATATATATATATATATATATATATATATATATATATATATATATATATATATATATATATATATATATATATATATATATATATATATATATATATATATGGGATAGGATATGCAAAATTAATTTCATTATTAAAGTTATGTATATACTTATTTCATAATTTTTTTTTAAAAAAAATTTAAATAAATATGTATTATATTTATACAGTATATGGATTTTTTATTTCAGACCACAAACATAACATTGAAACAGCAATTAATTCATGTACACGTTTTATTTTATATATATATATATATATTTGTCGTAGGTAGCTAATGTGAAAAGATTTTTTTTTTTTTTTTTTTTTCAGAAAAAGACAGATTTTGATAATTCGTCATTGTATAGGAAAAAGTTGGAACTCACAGTGAGCATTCTGGAAAAAGAAAACCATTTGAAAAGTCTAGAAATTTTGAAACTAGAAAGAGAATTGATGGTGCAGAACTCACGATTTACAAAGGACTTGGTTTTTGAAGAAACTACTTTAATAATTGATAGCGAACCTCATGGTAGTCAGGACTTCAGTCAGACAAAACTTAATTAATTTTATAAATATATATATAGTTTTTAAGTTTTCTATTTTTTCGTTCAGAGGAATTCCTAAATTGTTTAAGAATTGAAAGAATCTTATTTTTTATTGTAGTTTATTAATCATAATTCCTTAAATAAACTTTATTGATTGTATTTTTTCATTTATTTCATGAACTGGCTGCTTGTGTTTTTAAAATTTTATTTCTTTACTTTGTAGGCAAGTTATTTTTTTTAGGTTTCAGTAGGAAAATATTATTTCATATGCCCTAATTCTTGCCTGAATAAACTTTTGTGCAGAAAAATATTTAGGAACATTTAGTTTCATTAAGAAGACTAGTAAACAATTTTAATTTTATAATCATTTTAAACTGCCCCAAACGCCTTGTAACTGGCAGGTATTTGTGACCCTTTTTTGGTATGTTCTTTGGTTTGTGATTACACGTATTATTATTTCCCCATTTTGATGGATTATATCTGAAAATTTAATTTTTTAATAACATCAAGAATTTTAATATTTACAGATAAAAACAATCACACTGGATTTTTAAATTTTCATACAAAAACTTAAGCAGAAAGTTTTCATTCACTGAATCGCCATAAGAAACTGCTTTGAAGTCAATATATATATATATATATATATATATATATATATATATATATATATATATATATATATATATATATATATATATATATATATATATATATATATATATATATATATATATATATATATATATATATATATATATATATATATATATATATATATATATATATATATATATATATTACTACGAAAAGTTGCTATAAAAATTGTAACTAAGATAAATTCTGAATTATAATTTTCATTTGTAAATTTATTTTTTGGAATTCCAATGTTAGATTTCAAAAAAATTTTCCCCATGGAAAAAGGTGTTCACTTGAGTTCATATGGAAAAGTTTCAAATGAAGAACACTTTTCATTCTTAAAATTTTCATTTTTATTTTGGCGTATTATTCATTAAAAAAAAAAAAAAAAAAAAAAAATTTGTAAGTTTTTTGTCAAAAGTTAGAAAAAAAAAATATTTTTTTTCTACTAAACCTATTTTAATTTTGAAGATTTAGAAATTATTTGGTGAGTTTTAAATATTTTTTTTAAAACTAAGAAATGTTATCTGTCCCTTAAAAGCAGAAGTTTTAAGCTTTATTTTCAAAAAACTTGAGTAGGCTTAGGTACTTGAGATCAATGGGTTAACAGATTGACTTTGACACACACAACTTAAAAAAAAAAAAATAGAATAGAAACTGAATGGGGAAAGCTTTAAAACTCTTAAGATAGATTGAACTACTTGTGTATCGACTCATAATTGGGACATTCTATAAGTTAATTTTTTCATTCTGTTTTTGAACTTTCATGTTTTGGTATTTTGAATAAATAAATAGAAGATAGATTTGGCAAAGACTTCCACGATTCTAAGAGTTGTTCCTCCAAATCTTGCTTAAGTTACTAATTTGAACAAGAATGTCTTTCTAAAATTTCAAATAGCTTTGTTCACGAACAAATTGGACCAACTGCTTAAGCAATACTAAATAGTGTATATTACAAATGGCTCTTAATGAAGTTGGTTGTGCTTTTCTATATGATAAACTATGTATCAATTCACTTCATAGTTCAGCACTTACAGCTAGAGGAAGTTCCTATATACAGATCTCTATTGCGTTTCAATTTCAAACTCCCCATACATGGCTATATTTGCTGATTCTCTCCCTATTTTTTAGTCCTAAAAAATTAAAAATTATGATCACTTTCTAATACATAAAAAATTTGCTTAAATTTAGTGGAAGATTAGGTTGATCCATATACCAGGAACATGACGATTGAAATAAGACTGCTATAGAAAGTACTATTTAGGGTTGCCAGTAGACATCATTAGGTACTTACTAACAGAACTGAAGAGTGATATTAGGAGGCTTGGCTTCTTAATGTGGTACAGGAAGTGGAATCAATGCAAAGACTGTTCAAAAAATTAAGCCTTCGATAAAGGATTGGAGACATACATCATTTGGAGCTGTACTTATAGGATAGAAGGAGGAACATTATAATGTGCTTTTCCTTAGAAATTAGTTTTAAGCTAAGGTTACCAACATTTTTTCTATGATGTGATTGATTTTTTTTTTTTTTTTATCAAATAAACTTCTTCAATTCAGCGTCATAGTTGCTTGACAATGGCTTTATGTGTGCAGTAATTTTCTTTGGTGTTGACTGACATGTTCCACATGCCAATGTCCAAGCGGCAAATGAAGAGAACAAAAAGGAATTGAACATATCAAGTAATTTAGCAAAAATTCAATGTTTTATTCAAATGCAAAACAAGGATTAATAAAATCTTTTACTTCCAAAATGCTTTGAGACTTCCTCAATTAGTGTGCATACCCTACTATCCTAAGTTTTTGAAGCATTGTTTATCGAAAAAGCATGAATAAAAATATATGCAGACACAGGATGTTAAAGCCAACTAAATCATTTTAACTTATTTATTGATATAAAATCAAACTCCAATCAAGGAATCCCCTTGTTATAAGTATATTAGAAAACATTTTTATTTTTTATAAAGGAATATATATATATATATATATATATATATATATATATATATATATATATATATATATATATATATATATATATATATATATATATATATATATATATATATATATATATATATATATATATATATATATTGAGTACACAGTTCTACAAATTGAGAAAATATAATTTCCATATATATATAAATTACTAAAGGATTGTTCCTATTTCCTATATTATCATATACTATATATATATATATATATATATATATATATATATATATATATATACTATATATATATATATATATATATATATAGATATATATATATATATATATATATATACTATATATATATATATATATATATATATATATATATATATATATATATATATATATATATATATATATATATATATATATATATATATATATATATATATATATATATATATATATATATATATATATATATATATATATATATATATATATATA
>SEYY01011738.1:0-15721 GCA_009176605.1 Armadillidium nasatum | reverse complement strand
AAGGTGTTAGGCGGTTTGAGGATATTTGGGATAGAGGAAGGTTACCAAGGGAGGTGAAGGTGAGAATGTTTGAGGCATGTTGTATACCAGTGGTTATGTATGGGAGTGAAGTATGGAGGTTGAACGCTAGAAAGAGGAAAAAAATAGAAGTTTTCAAAATGAAAGGTCTAGGAGCGATTTGTGGAGTTGGTAGAAGAGATAGAATCAGGAATGTTAGAATAAAAGAAATGTGTGAATGGAGAAAGAGCTTGGTTGAGAGAGCTGAACGAAGTATGCTGAGATGGTTTGGACATGTTTGTAGGATGAATGAAGAGAGATTGGCTAAAAAGGTATTTGTTTCAGAAGTGGAGGGTGTAAGAGATAGGGGGAGACCGAGGGGAAGCTGGATGAGTAATGTCAGGGAGCTGTTAAGGGATAGAGGAAAAAATTGGGAGGAGGGTGTGCAGTTGACAGAAGATAGGAATGAATGGAAAAGATTTGTAAAGGGGTGAATATTTGGATGGATGTGGCCTGCGATAGATACCACCCCACGATTGTGGGAAAGGTTGTAAGTAAAAAAAAAAATATATATATATATATATATATATATATATATATATATATATATATATATATATATATATATATATATATATATATATTGTAAGGGGCTGGCTGCTGCCGAGTATATTTTTCTCGTTTCAGGTTGCATGGAGTATTCTCGGAAGAATAGTCTTACCTGCTTGTTGCTTAGCTGTTATGTGTTTATTCTGGCTATGCGTAGTGATCCCCAAAATTAATATGCCTGTGCCATGTCATGGATTGGAGAGCATGATGGGAGATTGATGTTAACGTGTTTATTGTTAGATGCGTTAATGTTATTCTCCTATGTTAAATTTATTTATTTCTTTTTATTATTTATTTCGCTTGTGCTAATAGTAAAATCTTATGAGCTATTGTTCCCATTTCAGGCAATATTTAAAACAGGTTGATATTATCCACTTAAAACAGGTTGTGATTGTCAAGACGGCATATTACCCTTACAAGGGTAGGTTGTGTATTCTTTATGATTTTATTTAATTTATTATTTAATTCATTATATGTTAAGATCATTTTTATTAAGGTGTGGCACTGGGGTAATTGTTTGTAATTCCCACAGGTGCCAGTCTAGGGTCTTATTGCCTATTAATCTGAAATCTTGAGATCGAGTAAACGTTCAGGTCTTGTTCTGAAAGAGCAGTACTGATTATAGTATTCTACATATGGTCTGAAATAATTGTAATCCATGTACAACGCCATATATTCTATAAGAATTGACTCCTTACGTGAGGTGTAGAAAACTTATCTAGAGTCATTACCAGCTGTAATCTCAGTCATCATCCACATTCCAGCTGGCCTGTCATAATCTAGTCCGCAATTGTGGGTGTATACACAATACTGGAGAAGTTCCGGTCTCGCCAGGTTATTCTATGAATACTCAATCTAGACAAAGATAAGTTAAATCGTCCCTTAATATAGACTTTATCTTAAAATTATTTTCATAATTGTATATTCTTCCATTGAAGAATATTAATTTATATTATATACATATTCTATATTGTGTTTAAATTACTATTTATTTTTTGGGTATTAAATAATCTATATTTTTTTTTTATTGAATTATATATTTTTATACATTTTTGCTCAGTGTTTCATTACGTAGTATAGTCTCCTAAAGTACACGATTTGGAAGATCCGGCCATATCGAACCTGAGTGGTTCTTAGTTCTGTTGAGCAATCGAGGTGAGCGGGCGCTCACTAGCCTCCTTAGTCGTCCCTCTTTCTTTCTGACCATCTAAGGTCGATCGGTTTTTTCTATTCGGCTAGGGGCAGGAGTCGTCCATCCACTTGCCTTAACATATATATATATATATATATATATATATATATATATATATATATATATATATATATATATATATATATATATATATATATATAATATATAAAATCATAAAGGCCTAGGTTTGAGCATGCAGACTAATTCTAAAGTTGGGTAATACACAACATATATTCTTACCTTTATGTTGCTTTTCTTATTTCTTATGTAAATTTTATTATTTTGTTTGGTAATTAAAGATCATAGAAAATTGAATTTTTAATCAAATATAAAATCTTTTTTTTACAAAATTGTAAAGTAAGCTTTTCAACACCTGTTCATTCTAGTTATATCAAATGAACTCTCTTTATTTCAGCATCGTGAGCAGGCATGATCCCGTAAATTGAGGGAGGATATAACGCTGTCCGAAGCTATGAAAGTACCCCCCATTGGGCTTAACCGTGGGGTGATTGGGTGGGCTAGACCATTCCTTTTCACTCTGCAGCCCTTTGGTTCATTCCTTTTCACATTTCACCTTCTCAGAAGGTCTCTAGTGTACCCTCGTCTCACATTGGAGTCTATGCTTCCACTTCTCCTTCCCCCAACTCCCTTCTCACATTATTACAAATTTACAAGTGCTTACTCCTACATTACCTTTAAAATAACAACAACAAAATGGTGAAACATCAAACTGCCTCGGTGATGCTACAAGGGGCATCATCCAAAGAATGCCCCTCATCCACTCCTTCCCCCATCACCACTTGGGGGTTGGTGGCATCCAGTGATGGGGTTGGTGCCACCAAGACCTCTATGCTGACTTGCCCTGGTGAACGATCTTTTTTCATTAACTTCTGCAACATTCGTGGTCTCTTTACTAATTTACTTTGTCAAACACCACCCCTCTTCTTCTAGAAAATACACCTCATCTCTTATTCTTAACCGAAACTCAGGTGTTTGAGTGCTCGGACAGCAAACCTTACTCTGTTTCCTCCTACTGTCTCTATCCTCAATTTTCAGCCAAAGGCGGATGTTGCGCATTTGTGCCCAAAGATGTTATCTGTTCTCGTTGTCGTAGCTTGTGGTGGTATTACGACACAACTTATAAGTCCTTCTTATATTAGATTATATCGTTTCTTAATTCAAACTTGGATTGCGTTGTGTCTTTGCGTAACTTAAACCAAGACGACGTTACTTTAACTCCAGTGTGCGCTTAAAATAATTAAATAAACTTACTTTTAATACTCAGTTGTTTTCTTTACCTTAATTCAATCTAATAAATTTTAATTTACCTTGTTTTATTTCCTGTAGTTATCAATTATATTCTTTTGTTTGTCTTTATTGTTTGACCAATTATTATGTTATATTTTAATTATAAATTAATAGCTTCTTGAGTCACTATGTAATTGACTTTATAGGTGCTTTTTGATGGTCTCTCAAATCGATAGTTAAACAGAACGATCGAAAACTAAAATATCTTCAAAATACCAGGCTATAACTACTTGAAATTAAATAAAATGTTTAAGATTAAATACGTATTCCAAAATTATTTGGCTAATATTTTGATATAATGTTATCAAACTATTCAAGAAGTTAAACAAAGCTTAACGTCAATGCTCAAAGAATTCAACGGAAGTCAATGTCGAAGTTTTAAAGTTACTCAAAAGGGTATTTTAATTTAATTAATTTAAATTAAAATTGTTCAACTTGTTCAATAAACTAAATATAACAAGTGAAAACTATGTCAAAATTGTTCTCGTATAAACCAATTAAAATATTCAAAATTGTTTCAAAAATTAAAAATTTCAAAGTTCCAATTAGGTAAACCTCAAAAATTCGAAAAGTATTTGTAAACTATTTCAAAGTTACAATAGTTTAAATGTATCAAAATATTTAAAGTAACTAATGCTTAGGAAAAACAAAATTCGTAACTATTTCAAAGGTACTATAACTTAAATTTATCTAAAATATTTGAAGCAATTACTGTAGTTTATAAAATTCATAAACTATTTCAAAGTTGTTACAGTTTACTCCTATCAAAATATTTGAAGGAACTAACGTTCTTGAAGAAAAACGAATTCTCAAACTATTTTTAAGATGTTATAGTTTAAACTTATCAAAAATATTTCAAAATAAATAATGTTTATGGAAAAATTCACAAACTATTTCAAAGTTGTTACAACCTAAACTTATTGAAAAATATTCAAAGTAACCACTGTTGTTTATGAAAAACCCAAAACAAAAATTCAAAACAACTTAGTTATAAAAGGTTTAAAGTAAACAAAACTAAAATCTCCATCTTATTTCACCATTAAAGTACATAGGAACATAGGAACATAGGAAAATAGAGACAGTTAGAAGCCACAAGGGCCTATCGAGACTGTCCCAGTCCAAACAAATAATAACAATACTAATACATGCACGAAAGACTAGGTCTATCCCATCCCAGTTATCAGTTCATTCATGCATAGTCATGCATAGATAAAAGAAAAACTAAGCCCCATTACACATGCAATATTCAATGAACCATCACCCACTACAAAAACTGCCGTTAGGCTTAGTCATAGGTTGATCTGTTGATCCAAAAATTCATATATACCCGCCAATTTGGCTTAGTCAGATTATTCTATATAATACCCAAACCATCCATATATCTATCTAGCCCCTTTTTAAATTTCACAAGAGAATCACAGTCAACAACCTCCCGTGGCAAGTCATTCCAAAAATTAACAACTCTATTACTGAAAGAGTATTTTCTTAGATCGAGATGGCATGGCTTCTTTTTAATTTTCTTGTTATGTCCTCTAGTTACTCTTCCATGGTCCACTATGAAGTATTTTCAATCTAACTGTATTACTGTCAGATGCAAATATTTTGTAAACTTGTATCATATCCCCTCTGAGAAATCTCCTTTCAACTGAGAACATTCCTAACTCCTTCAACCTCTCTTCATAGCTCTTATTTTCAAAGCCAGAAATCATCCTTGTTGCTCGACGTTGTACTCTCTCCAGCATATCTATGTCTTTTCTTAAATGAGGAGCCCAAACTTGTGCACAATACTCTAATGCTGGCCTGACATAGCTATTATATAGTTTGCTTATAACCTCTTTGCTCTTGTAAACTACATTGCGGTTAATTATACCTAACATCTTATTAGCTTTATTCCTTGCTTCCAAACATTGATCACCCACCTTCAGATTACTGCTAATTATCACACCTAAATCCTTTTCTTGGTCCACAGTCTCAAGCCACTCCCCATTCATTTCATAATTAAATCCTTCATTTGAGTAACCTACATGAAAACTTTACATTTTTTACTATTAAAGTTCATTTGCCACCTCTCTGCCCAACCAAGAAGTCTATCTAGATCACCTTGAAGCTTTATGCATCCATCATTATTCCTTACTGAGGTAACCACTTTGGTATCATCTGCAAACTTAGAAACCTTGCATTTAAGACCTTTGTCTAAATCATTTATATATATAAGGAACAAAAGTGGTCCCAGCACAGAACCTTGTGGTACCCCACTCTTCACCGTTTCCCATAATGACTTATTACCATTAAGTAATACACACTGCCTTCTGTTCTTTAACCACTCTTTAATCCAATTGTGTACCATTCCATCTATAAATTATAAGTTTTTAATTAAAGTAAAACTTTAATTCAATGTAATTAATTAATATTACAAATGTACAAGTTTACTTCGAACTATAATACAACTCATTTACAATTAAGTCATAAATTCGAAGTCTAAATTCTTAAATTTATAATTCAAAGTCAAGTCCAAATATAAAGGTTGACTTAAATTAATTTTCAATTATTTATTATCTTTAATATCAATCAAGATTAAATACACAAGTTCTGCCTTATTTATTCTTCAAGCTATAATTATCAAATTGTATTGCAGAGTTATTTATCAAACTTTACTTTAACTTAATTAAGTGTTACTTAATACTTGTAGAGTTGATTATCAAACTTATTTTGACTCAACTGAGTACTAATTTATTATTTACAAAACGAATTATCAAACTTACTTTGACTCAACTGAGTACTAGCTTACTTGTAGATCTAATTATCAACCTTACTTTGACTCAATCGAGTGCTACCTTATTATTTATAGAATTAAGTATTAATCTTACTTTGACTCAACTGAGTGCTAAGTATCAACCTTACTTTAACTCAATCGAGTATTAACTTATTACTTGAACTTATATAAGTAACTATCAAAGTTACTTTGTCTTGACTGTACTCTATTTCTTAAGAATAGAAACGAACTTAATATTTCAATATTATATAAGTAAAAGTTCTTTTACTTATTTTCTGATAATTATATAACTTACAATGTTAGATTTTTTTGTAAATATTACAACTTTCTAAATCACTTAATATAAATTCAATATGACTTTATGTGGCAAAATCAGAACAGGAATGACTTGCCTCTTTCAAATATTTCCAGACTAAATTTCTGGCAATCTTAAGAGGTTGCCATTTTTTAATTTCAACCAATCGGGAGGCTTTAATTTTAGCGAGTTGTTAAAATTCGGATCTCTTTTTCCTTTTCTGGCAACTCGGCGATGGATTATGTTCATTGTTGACTTATATTCTTATCAGCGCCATTTTTTGAGCCTAACTTCGCATTTCTTTTCCTAATTCTTGTATTTATTAATTTCTTACATTCCTTCCACACTATTTTCTTAATTTAGGATTAATATTAATATATGATTAATATATTACCTTCTTGATTTTATTCAATTTTCCAAACTGCTTGAGTGTTTGAATTTGCAGATCTAAGTCTTAACCCCAAGCTAGACTCTATCTATTTGTTGTACTTATTTTGCTCATGCTTAAACTTCTTTTAAATACTATCATTTACATTATTATTATTTATTCTTAATATAAAAAAAAAAAAAAAAAAAACCAAAAACAAAACAAATTTTTTTTTTTTTTTTTTTTTTTTTTTTTTTTATATATAGTAGGTCCCTACTACATCGTGTCTCTAATTTGGAGTCTTCTGAATTCTCTACTTTATGACTTAAACTTTCTTGCAACTCTACAACTAAATTTATCTGTTCTGTCTACTTATCTCCTAACTCTACAGACTATCCAAAATTCAAAATTCCTGTCTCTCCAAATTTTCTGCAAGAACGGTGATAAGGAGAGGACTGATTGCAGCAGGATTGAGAGGAGAAGACCCGATTGAGTCTTAGCCTCCTTTCTTGCTGGTGTATCTTTATTTAAATTTTTTTTTTTATGTTCAGTTAATATTTTTATTATATAACACACACTACTAAAATGTTTTTCTTATTGCAGAAGTGATTTTGAAAGTTAAATCCTAATTATATATGTTTTGTATCATATTAATCATTATAACATTATTCATAATTGCACCGTATCCTTACCAAGAACATTTCTTGAAATCTGACAACGATAGTGAACGCAAAAAACGAACCTTGTACTTACCGGAAGGTGTTTTAAGATTATTTACAGTGAAGGTATTGTACAAATTACATAGTAATATATACATATGATAGAACACTAATGTTCTTACTGGTATAATTGTCATTAATGCATCTTTAAAGTTTTAGATTCGAAAGTTATCATTGAAGTGTGACCAAACAAAATTCTATAAACCCTTATTGCGACTAGATATGCAACTTCACAAGGTACTTGTGTGTTCATAATTATATATAGGAAAAGTGGAAAGTTAATATGAAATATTAAAGTGTTAATTTTTGTATGTTAATGTTCTTTCTCGTTATTTTTAATTATAGGGTTTAAATTGGGGACTTGTTTATTGATAATTGAAGTTTATACTAATGGTTTGTTGAAAAATTGTCCCAGGAACTCAAAACTTGCCAATCAGAGAGTGGACTTTAAGGTGGAACTAAAATTCCCTTATTGCCAATTAAGTTAAGCCTTTACAGAATTATATATATCCTAATTAGTAGTGTCCTTCACTAACCACTTCCTCCTTTCTCCTTCCATAGTCTTGATCTTCTTATCTTGGGAATTGCTGGGTGCACAATTTTCAGTAGAAATTGTTTGTCTGAAAACATTGATAGGAGGTATTGAGTGAGATTTATATAAATTAAGAGAAAAATATTTAATTATAGCATTTAAATGATAATTTGTAAATTAAAAAGATAAAATAGAAAGTCTAGTTCATTTCTTACCGTGTTTGAAGAAAAACTTAGTTGATAAGAAGCTGGAATAACAATGGTCACCAGTGTGGATGAATGCTGATTCACTCTTCGCCTTTAAACATACAATCGATTGTTGGGAGGGTCCTTTTTATACCCTGATATCCATTTAACTGATTAAATACTTACTGAAGCCTTGAAACGACAAGAAAATAGAATTCACACATCGTTCAAAGTGTAAGTGTAAAAACATTTTTATTGTATGATTGGGAATGCTTGTTGTATAGTAGTATAGCGAGTTACTTGCCGAGCGCCAATTACGCTTATACATTTTAAAAATACATTGACCCTTTTGTTTTCAAACTATTAACGTCTCCCCCCAACAACGGTTCACTCCTTTGGCGAGGAGACATTTCTGTCATTTCGGTGCGACTTACTGGTCTGACTTGTGGTTGTACTTCTCTGATTTCCATGGAATGATTACTGTTTCCATGGGAGGGGTCACTCTGGGTGTGCAGAGCTCATAACCGAGGTGATTCTCTCTGGCATGGAGGTGTACATTCCATATTCTTTCCCTTCCACTAAACCTAACAAACCTTGGTTTAATTCTGTTATCCGCCACAGGGATGCTGCCTTCAGGGACTACCATTGTCTTCAAACTACTATAACTCATACAACTTATATTTCATCCCAGAATCGTGCAAAATCTATTCTCCATAACACTAAAAACTCCTTTCTCCGTTTAAAATGCAACAATCTTTATGGTTCTACTTCCTCACACCCTTTCAGGCATTATACCAGAAATGTCAACTCTAACTTTGCTTCTTTCCCTTCCCCACCTCTGATATCTTCTGACAATACAACTGCCGTTTTGCCTTCCACTAAAGCTGAACTCTTCGCTCAAACTTTCACTTCTAATTCAACCTTAGACGATTCCGGAGCTGTTCCTACTCCATCAACCCCCTCAAACTCATTTATGCCTAAAATAAGAATTTCTTCTAAAGATGTTGCTTCTGCTCTCTCTGAGCTTAACACTAAGAAGGCATACGCTCATGATGGT
The DNA here is from genome assembly GCA_009176605.1 of Armadillidium nasatum. NCBI lineage: Eukaryota > Metazoa > Arthropoda > Malacostraca > Isopoda > Armadillidiidae > Armadillidium > Armadillidium nasatum. The sequence continues at coordinate 6,687 of SEYY01011738.1, read as the reverse complement.
ATCCCTCCTGTGGTTCTCAAAACTTGTGCTTCCGAGCTTGCACCCTGACTTGGTAAACTTTTTTGTCTATATCTTTCTACTTCAATCTTCCCTTCTTGCTGGAAACGTGCGCTCATTCAACCTGTGCCAAAGAAGGGGGACCCCTCTCAACCCTCTAACTATCGTCCAATTTCTTTAACCTCCGTTCTTTCTAAAGTTTTTGAATCTATACTTAACAAGAAGATTTGGAAACATCTAAATTCTTCTAATTTTATCTCTGATCAATAGAATGACTTTCGTAAGAAACGCTCTACTGGTGATCTCCTTTCCCTTCTCTCTGACTCTTGGTCCTCCACTCCATTGGCATTTCGGTGAATCTTTTGCTGTTGAGCTAGACATATTAAAAACTTTCGAGAGAGTATGGCATAAAGCTTTGATTTCCAAACTTCCCTCTTTCAGAATCTATCCTTTTCTCTGTGACCTCCTCTCTGATTTCCTTTCCAGTCTTTCATAGCTGCAGTTGTAGACGGCCACCGCTCTTCCTTTAAATCTATTAATAGTGGTGTTCCTCAAGGATTTGTCCTATCCCCAACACTTTTTCTACTTTTCATTAATGATCTTCTCTCTGTTACTTCCCCTCTTATCCACTCCTGTGCTGATGACTCCACCCTTCATTACTCTTTTTCAATTTGAAAAGGAAGGTTGCCTTGGAGCAGCTGACCTCTGATCTATCTCGTATTTCAAATTTGGGCAGAGAAAACATGGTTGTTTTCAATGCCTCAAAAACTCAATTCCTCCATCTCTCTACTCGACACAATCTTCCACACAACTATGATATCTTCTTTGAAAACACAACTCAGACCTTCATCTGTTCTTAATATTCTTGGTGTTTCTTTTTCTCGTGATCTTTCTTGGAAAGATCACATTACCTCTCTTTCTAAACAAACTTCTAAGAGGTTAGGTGTTCTGAGGCGCCTTCAGTATTTCTTCAGTCCACCCAATTGCTTGCTCTGTATAGGGGTGCTGTTGCCCCCCCTATATGGAGTATGCATCACACATCTGGGGTGGTTTCACTCATACAGATCTCCTTGAGAAGGTGGAGTGTAGGGCTTTTTGTCTTATCAACTCTCCTGTCTCTTTCTGCCCATCAAATTGTTGCGTCACTCTCTCTATACTATCGCTATTACAATGAACACTGCTCTTCTGAACTCTCTCATTGAATATCTTGTGTGACTTGACTTTCTACACACACATCCTTTCTCTGTCCAACTTTCTGTACCCAGACCTAATCGCTATGCTCTGTCCTACATGTACTCTATTTGTAAAGTATGGAACACACTCCGTTCTTCTATTTTCCCAACTTCCTATGACTTACACACCTTCAAACGTCGTGTATCAGGTCATGTCGGCCTTTAATTTGACCTGGATCCTGTCTTCTCCCCTAACTCTGGTGGAATTTTAGTATACCTCTGGCCTTTGCCCACCAGAGGTATAATAAAAAAATAAATTTAAAAAAATAAATTTATCATCTAAAATATTGTACGTTTGATTTTCACACTTCCTATCAATTAAATACAATATAAATATATGGAGATCAGTAGGAAAATTGATACCCTTTGCTTTCTAATATGGTGATGCCTGAAGAGTAAAAGTGAATAAGATTACTTGGAGATTAACACCTGAACACAAAGCCTATGACATGAATTTATTTTTTTTTATAGTAAAATAGAAGAAATAATGAAATTTAAAGCAGTAGGGGAAACTTATTCTAACAAAATGGTATTACCAGAACAAAATATATAACCTTTCAATGTACCATAGTAAACAATAGGTTGTAATATTAAACTGGCATAAAAAAAATTTTTTTTTTAAACTATATACATATAGTACCTTTAACATATTTTGTACAACTATATCAATCACTTAGTTCAACATCATTACTTAAACTAAAATATAGTTTAATATTTATTTAATTTTCACTTTGCACTTTATTATCCTTTTTATGTACACATTATTACCAGATAACCTTACTATTGAATCGGGACCAAGACACACTACTTCTAGTTTGTTTCTGCCATATTGTTGTTGGTTTTTACAACTACAAATTTAATATTTTAAAAGTTCTTTGGCATATATATTTTAGGATTTTTTGGCAGAAAATTCTGGAGATAGAGTCCCAAGAATAACTTCAGCTTTTCTGTGTATGTCTTTATTGAAAGTGGGAATGAAGACTCCAATTGTTCTATTAAGGTTCCAGGGAGTGAGGGATTTTGACCCATCATTAGGACAGCAGGGGTGATTCCTCCTGAGTTCAAGGAGGCAGTTTTAAACATAAAAGCACTAGTGGGAGAAAATCCAACCAAAAATTTGGTACATCTTCCAACTCATCCAACAGCATAGCTTGCAGAGATCTCAATAGGGTTCTATGAGAGTTTTCAATAAGGCCATAACTCTGAAGGGTATAGGCAGAAGTAAAGTTATGCCAGGATCTGAGATACAAACACTTTTGAAAAGATCAAAGGTAAACTGTCCTCCACAATCAGAAACATAGGTTCCTACAACTATATCTATGGGTAGAAATTCTCCACATTTGTAGAGGTTTCAATATTTTTCAAGGGGGGAAAATCTATCAATTAAAGTTAAAAGATATTTATAGTTTTCACATGAAAACATTTTGAGAATGTCAATATGGACCACCTGAAATTTTTGCAGAAGCTTTCTAAGAGATGCTATAGTTTTCTTGAATCCAAATGCCCAAGGGAATGTGAATTAGAGATAACAGGTGTAATGAAAGATTCAGGAACAAAGACATGATGTGAGAGTGGAATAGATTTATTGACAACCAAAGACAGCAGGTCATTTTTATAATAGTAGTTTCGCTTAGTCTGCTTAATTAAGATTACTCTTTTCTTGCTTACTGAAGTATTTTTGAAGTTGGATATTAATTTCTTGTGCTGCTTGCAGTTTTTTGTAATCTATTTCGCACTGAACACTGAAATAGTTAAAATACTTCACTTGCAGAAATATGGAAAATAGACAACAGTGAATGAAAGTCATCCTCTATTAAAGCATTTTGCTGGGGTGAAAGCTCTAGTGTGACCAATGCTTCATTGCAAGGTACTTCAAGAAGACATCCGTAGAAATGTCTTTTATTCCAAGATGGAGTGAAGGTCTTGTTGCCAATTTAACATCTGCATTTCCTGTAGAAGTTGAAGGATGTGGTAATTTCAGTGAAACTTCAGAGGGTTGTTGAGGATTCCTACTTAGAAAATCAGCTACAAAATTTTCTTTGGATTTATGTGGTGTATTGTCAAATCGTATTCTGAGGGGAAAATTAGGTAATGTTGCTCTCTTACTAGCAAATGTCTTTTTTTAAGTGACTGTGTGACTAAAAGGTTGTCACAAAAAAACAACCTTTTACAATATGCTGAAATTTCTTAACAGTTTTAGCTTTTTTTTTTTTTTTTTTTACAAAACGCCACCACTCACGGGCAGAGCCCTTTTCAAGGAGGGGGCACACACATAATGACAAACTCACACAAACACACACACCTAACGCACAGCCCTCAGGTGGGCGCAGACGGAAGACTTGAAGAGTGGAAGATTAAATACAGTTGGAAAAATAGAAGATGGTAGAGAATTCCACAGAATAGAGGTGGCTGGAAAGAAGGAGGTACCACAACGGGCTAGCCTGGGATTCCCTACGTCCACACAAAATTGGTGCGAAAGCAGGGCACCCCTTGTGCAACGAGGACGACGCAACGGTGGAGGAATGCGAGAGGTCAATTCCCTCGAGCACCTGCCATTGTAGTACCTGTAGAAAAGAGATAGCGCACCAACGTCACGTCGCAGGGACAGAGGGTCAAGAGAGTTTGAAAGTAGGGGACAGTTTATTAATCTCATAGCTTTTGACTCAACCCTATCCAGAAGAGAGGAGGAGCCAGAGCCCCCCAAATGTGAGAACAGTACTCCATACAAGGGCGAATAAGACCCTTATATATTTGGAGTAACTGCTCAGAAGAAAAAAATTCTCGCAACCTGAACAGAACTCCCAGCTTTCTTAGAGGCAGCTTTAGCAACCATTGTGATATGTGGTTTCCAAGACAGTTTGTTGTTTATGTTTAGACCAAGAATGTTAATGTTATTTACAGGTGAGACGGGAGAGCCATCGAAGAGGATAGGAAAGTTAGGAGGTGTTTTTGAGAAGGGAGATGTGAAGAAGTTGAGTTTTTAAAGAGTTGAATTTCACAAGGTTGCTATGACCCCACCGGGAAATTCCATCCAGATCGGCAAGAATAGAATCGGAAAGTTGAAGACGAGAAGCAACTCTAGAAGCAAAAGAGGGAGCAGATTTGAAATGAGTAGAAGAATGTAGAGTTGAATCATCAGCATAAGAGTGAACAGAGTTAGAAGTGCAGTGGAGAAGATCGTTAATGAAAAGTAAGAATAAGGTTGGAGATAAAACAGAACCCTGAGGAACACCACAGTTGACAGAAAAGGAGGAAGAGGTCGCTCCATCTACAACTGCCGAAATGGAACGATTTGAGAGAAAACTAGACAAGAGTAAGCAAAGAGAAGGAGGAAACCCAAAGGAAGGGAGCTTAGAGAGCAGCGACGCATGCCATACCCGGTCGAAAAGCCTTGGATATGTCAAGCGCCACCACACAAGACTCCCCAAAATCCCTAAGGGCAGAAGACCATAGATCAGTGAGATAGGAAAGTATGTCACCAGTTGACCTCGAGCGTCGAAAGCCATACTGGTGATCAGAGAGAAGAGAATGAGACTCCAAATGATCCAGGAAATGAGAGTTGAGGAGAGTTTCAAAAATTTTAGATAGAACACAAGTGAGAGCTATAGGTCGATAGTTAGAAGGGTCAGAACGGCTACTACCTTTTTTCGGGATCGGCTGAACCAAACGCACGCTTCCAGCATAGAGGAAAAGTATTAGTATTAAGGCATAGAGAGTAGAGCTGAACGAGGACAGGCGCCTAACTCGGAAGCACACTCCCTCAGAACACGAGGGGGAATGCCATCCGGGCCACTGGCCTTCCTGACGTTCATAGATTTCAGGATCCCATGCAACCGATCATGAGTAATTATAGGTAGAGGCATGGGACACCTGAGAGGAGAAGGAGTAGGAGGAGGGATGCCAGAATCGAGCAGGGTGGAATTAGATGAAAAAAGGAGGCCAAAGAGATTAGCCTTTTCAGAAGGAGTATTAGCTACAGAACCATCAGAGCGAATAAGAGGAGGAAAGGCAGATTTACAGAAGTTGTTAGAGATATTTTTGACAAGAGGCCAGAAATTTTTATCAGTAGGAGAGCCATGGAGGTCAGCGCACTTCCTTTTAATGAAAGTACGCTTAGTCCGTCGAAGAACATCCCTGCAACGATTCCGAGCTGAATGAAAATTAGCAAGAGTGATAGGAGAAGGAGAGTTTTTCCATTCACGATAAGCATTGTCTCTCTCCCGAAGGGCAAGAGAACAATTACCATCGAACCAAGGATTTTGAGGAGAAAAAGATTTAGTTGAAGATGGAATGAATCTGCCCATCCCATCAAGGATTACGGCCCCTACCTTTTCAGCAGAGACAGAAGCGTCCCCCGAGACAAAGCAAGATTCACTCCAATGATAGTTAGCAAAGAAGCGGCGCATTGCCCCCCAATTAGCCCGATTAAAGTGCCAGAAAGTACGTTTAGGGCATGGTGGAGCTGTTGGAGAGAAAGCATTATAATTAAGAGCTATAAGATTATGGTCAGAGTTACCAATAGGAGGGAAAATGGTGTATTTATAACTAGAAGGAGTAGTGGTGAAGCATAAATCAAGTGTATTCAAGAATTGGTTAGGACATCTGGAAGTTTGGTCCTAATCAACTGCTCCAGATCGTTAAGAATGCTGAATGAATTGGCCTCCCTCCCACCTGTATCAGTATGAGAGGAACCCAACCACTCAGTGTGGTGTACGTTGAAGTCCCCTAAATAGAGGACCTCAGCATTTGGATGAGAAGAAGTGACAGTCTCGTGAGTAGTAGTAAGATATTGAAAAAAGACTGGAAAATCTGTTCCATTAGGGGAGCAGTAGCAGAAACAAGATAATTGTAGTAGTAGAAGACATTTTAAGCATAAAACATCGAAATAGGAGATTTAGATTTACGAGACGTGTCACAGGAGTTAATGTTAATATAGGCACAGACTCCTCCATTTAGACGGAAATTGTGAAAAAAGTTGTAGTTAGAGACATTAAGATTGCTAGAGAAAGAATCCCTGTCCAGCTGGGTCTCAGACAGAAGTAAAAGGTTAGGAAGAGAGGTAGTGAGGTAGTGTTCAACAGACGCGATATTAGAACGAAGGCCACGAACGTTAGCAAAGGTAATAGAAACCCCGTCTACGCCCACCCCACGAACACTCCAAAAGGCATTTAAAAAAAAAAAAAAAAAAAATCAACGCACACACGCACAACTCAGACACGCATGCTCGCACACACGCACTACTAACTCACTCCGCAAGCGCACTGCACACACGCAGCACACAATACTGTAACCTAATAAATAATTACTGTTAAAAATTTAAAACTATTAATTATTAAAACAAATAATGATGCAAAATTTATACTACAGAAATTGAATCGAAGAAAACAAGTAGCAAGTTTAAAACAGTAAAAGTTTACTTACGGTAAAATTAAAACAATACTTATCTTTCATTCGTCAA
>SEYY01011737.1:0-15343 GCA_009176605.1 Armadillidium nasatum | reverse complement strand
TCAACAGATCAACCTATGACTAAGCCTAATGGCAGTTTTTTTGTAGTGGGTGATGGTTCATTGAGTATTGCATGTGTAATGGGGTTTAGTTTTACTTTTATCTATGCATGACTATGCATGAATGAACTGATAACTAGGATGGGATAGACCTAGTCTTTCGTTCATGTGTTAGTATTGTTATTGTTATTATTTATTTGGACTGGGACAGTCTTGATAGGCCCTTGTGGCTTCTAACTGTCTCTATTTTCCTATGTTCCTATGTTCCTATGAGATTCATTCTCTTAGATATCATCATTAGAAAGAAAAGTTATATTGAATTTTTTTTTTTATATTTGTAATTTATAATTGACATAATATTTATGATTGATATATTTAATATATTTTGGAACTATATATATCGATTATTACAGTATCAGTTCTGCTGATATATGCCCAGTAGGATGACAGTGAGATTTTTGAACTTTTTTGTTAATAAAACATGGATGCTGTGAATATACTAAATAACCTTTGCAAAATAAACGAATATAATTAAAATCCTGAACAAAATCATATAAAACAAAAGGTTTTGAATAACTAAAGGTTAGCAATTATCCATTATTTTAAACAACTAATAGCAAAGAAGCAACTAGGCCCACACCCTAGAGCTGATTCATTGCACCTTGGTAACCCCAGATTGACAGAAATAAATTATATGAGAAAACAACCGAATAAATAAATAACAGACAAAGTTTTTTGAAAAGAAAAAAAATAAGATAAATAAACAATTTTTATTACAATTTTTATTTTATTCTAGGTCATTACTGAGCCACGTTTACCATAGCATAGCATCAATGTTTAAGTATATAAAATAAAACAAGCCTAGAAATAGAGAAATAAAATAAAATAACTGAAATTTTATGAAGAATTACTAAAAATTTTATGAAATTTTAAAATACTTCAGACTTGTAACTGAAATTAATATAATCAAACGGTAAAATTGAACTTCAAGCTAGCCAGAAATATCCTAAAATTTTCATTAGAATAATAATGAAAAGTGAATCATAGTGAAAGTGCTTTAGAAATTATGAAATTTAATAATATAAATCACATTTTAACAAAAGTGACATAACTGGAAAAAAATAAAAAATTAATTGCTAAATCATTTGAAATAACCCAATAAATAAATAAAATCAAACTACAAATTAAAAAAAAAAAACAGATAACCGAGATTATATAAGTACTATTATATGTACGCTTATAAGTACTATTTTCTACATATAATAGTTTTAAATATAAAAATCTGCATTATCAGCATGGTGAAAAGCCAGTCTCAGAGCAAGAACCATTAGTTCTTAGCAAATATACTGTGATGCAAGTTGAAAATGTATATTTTTATAATGGTGTAGCGATTCCTAAAATAATGAATGTGTTAAAAATTTCTAAACCAGATTTAAAATTAAAGTCTCTACTGTATTTTTTATGCTAACTCTAAAGTTATATATATATATAATCGATTCGAGGAGCACAATATCAATTAAGCTTCTGCCGAGGATAAGAAAGAACCTATTGGGCCTTCTTACTGCTGTTAATGGAAGCCAAATAAACATATAATATTAAAACAAAAACTTGATTCCTTATTACATAGGGATTATGAACTTTTCTAATTTGTGATGTATTTTGCAACAAGGCATGGACTTCTTCCATAAATATAATTTCTTATTAGATTTTAGTAACCATAGGATTATTGAGGGCCAGGCAGGTATCTCCTGTGATGTAATTGTAGGAAATGATGTGGAATTGTTGCCCATAAAATGAATTGAACATTTTGTAAATGCTACTTTCTCTCCCAAATCACCTTCAGCGCCTTTTCTTTAATCTATAATTTAATTTTAAAGTATTATTTACTAATATATATTTAAATAGCACAAAACTATGCAATAATAAAGTACAATGGTAAATAAGCATATTTTTATAGGTAAAATTTATCCTATGGGTAGCAATATAAACAATTTCTCATATAAGTATAATTATTTTAATAAATTTGAAGATAATGGTAAATATAGAAGTGATAATATAAATAATAGTGATATCAAGGATGATAAAAGTTATTATAAAAATAAAGTGTTAAAATTTCCCCTTACACCTGCAGAGTATAATGCCCTAAAAGAGTTAGTCCCCTATAAGTTTAATGTAAGAGGTCCCAATAAATATAAAAAGACGAAGAATCTCTAAGTGTCTATATGACAAAACAAAAGTGAAGATAGGCAGGTTAGTAAATGCTAGTGTCTTATCTCCTTCACATTCACCATGGGGGGTTCCCAATCTCCAATCTTCCAAAACCTTTAGGTGGAGTCTGCATTGTAATAGACCTGAGGCTTCTTAACAAAAGAGCAGTATGTGACAATTTGTCTCCCAAATTTAAGTGATTTTTTTAATATACTCTCCGGAGCTAAAGTATTTTCTGTTCTGGATCTCAAAAAGGCCTTTTATAATCTGAAAGTCCACCCAGATTATAGAAAATTCTTAACAATTAATACTCTCTATGGTAGTTTCTCTTATAACAGTATAGTTGAAGGATTTCATTCTAGCCCCACAAATTTCACTAAATTTAATTCTTTCTCATATTCCTAACATTTTTACTATATCGATTACATTCTTATTGCTACTCCAACTCATGAAGAGCATCTAAAAGTAATAGAAATGATATTTGGCAGGCTAATTATTTCTGTTTTAAAACTTAGTGCTGATAAGTGCCAAATTGGCCAATCAAAGGTTACATATCTAGGTTTTGATATGTCTGAAGGTGTTTATGTGATGTTGAATACTACTTATTATAATACCCAAGCCAAAGATAGATTTTTCAAATAGAAAGTTAAATAAAGGGACAAAATAAAAGCAAGGATAAAAAAAGTGTGCAAGTATTTTATTGATAAGAAATAGAAGAAAACTTAAATCTTCGAAAAATATCGAGTCCAGCACAGAGTTGTACTATATATTCTGAAGAGCTTTATAACGTTGTCTGAAAACATACAACTCTGAAACACATTAAGATCATTAAAAGCTAGAAAACAAAGCAATACCTGAAAAGAACAAAATTGCTGTAGCATTAATACAAATTAAAAAATTGTTATACAAGTAGCTACGACAGCATGACAGTGAGATTTTCGAACTTTGGTGTTAATAAATCATGGATGCTGTTGTAGCAGAAATTAAGTTAACTACAATTTGAAATAAAATTGGGACTCTCTCCAAGAAAATGAAGGGGAAATGAATATCCACACACACTAAAATCTTATAGTTTATTACAAAAATTTACCGGGATAAATTTAACAATTCCTTTGGAAAATAGATACAAAAAATCATAAATAAAGAAAACAGAAAAATTATTCAATTAACAAAATTATTAGACAAAATATACAACCTAAGTAATTGTTAACACAAAAAATAGAAACAATAGAAAAAATATAAAATAAATAACGCAGTGCGCAAAATATACTACAATATAAAAAAAAATCCAAACAATAAAGGTTTGCTTTATTAATTTTACAAATTTTCTTCACTACCCTGTACGGGAGTGGTAATACCATCAACAACCACAATCATAAAATAACAATAAACAAAAACTACATACAATATTATCCTAATTCCTTTTTATAGCTTATACATTCAAAGAAAACTTTCCAGATACATGGATTAATATCATACGCAGAGCTCTTCAACTCTAATGTGTATCTTTGATTATCTACTCTCCTTGAATATAACCAGGTATTCTGCAGGAATATCAAATCCAATCACCAAGACTCGGCTCCTTGGATCAAGATAAAAAAAAAAAAAAAAAAAAAACTGGAAAAATAAAAGTATTTATCAAACACTCAAAGGCATACAAAATAAATAAATAAAGAGAAATAAAATGTTGGAAACATTATTCTTTTTTACAAAATTTCCATCAACTTAAAAAATAAACCATAAATTTTAATACCTGGACAAGTCCAAATGTCCAAATTTTTTTTTCTCTTTTCCTTTCAGCAGCTTTTAGCAACAAGCACTGAGTACCATGCAACCATGCAAAACACTCCTTATTGGAGACTTGTAAAAGCCAAAAAACTGCGAAGATAACACAGACCCACTATAAAGCACAGAATAAGGAAAATAATAGCAATAATAATAACAATAATTGCATTAGCAAAAGCAAATAATAAGCAACCAAATTAAAATACTTTAAAGTAAATAACCCATGCTTTCTTTTTCATATTACCTGAAATTCCAAGGATCCGCTTATAGGTCAGAATACCACTCCAAATTATCAATCCTAACAAACTGTGTGTAACAGATCCTCAAAAATCAAAGTCAAAATATTAAATAATTCCTAAAGAAAATAACAATTAAATACCAAAACTTAAAAAAAACAATTAATTAAAAAAATAAAACAATAACAATCAATCTTTCATAAGAAAAATGGATGACACCCTACCATTTAAACAGAAAAGACAGAATAGAAGGTAATAAAACTGAAGAATAGCACGAAAGATAGCTGTATATAAAATGTGTCATATGTCATCCACCATTCTTACTCAACAAAACATATATACTTAAAATATGAGACAAAAGAAATACCTTACCTAAACTTACCACACTGTGAAGTTACTAAATAACATTTGTAAAATATATATTTGAAAATAAAACAAATGCAAAATTTAATGGTATCAAAATCCTGAATAAAATCATATAAAAGCAAAAGGTTTTGAATAACTAAAGGTAAGCAATTATCCATTATTTTAAACAACTAATAGCAAAGTGGCCGACTACGCCCATACCCTAAAGCTGATTCATTGCATATATATATATATATATATATATATATATATATATATATATATATATATATATATATATATATATATATATATATATATATATATATATATATATATATATATATATATATTATATTTTTTTTTTTTTTTTTTTTTTTTTTTTTTTATTTTTTTTTATTATGAATTTAAATTATATGAAATAATTATATGATATAATTATAATTATATGAAAATTATATTATAGGAAAATTTTATAGCTCATGGTAAATCAAAAAACCTGGTGGATCCTCCTTGTCTTGGCTCATGCTTCATGGTCTTGTTTTTAATCAATATTATAGTTCATGCAATGAAAATTTCCACTATTTTGTTAAAAAGAAAAAATAAATTGCAAAATTCATTATCTGTCTAAGCTAACCGACAATTATTTTGCCAAAGATAGGATGACTGTTCTAGTAAACAAAATGGTTGATCACCTGTTGATTGATCTCAAAAGGTGGTAACTGAATAATTGAAAAATTAACTGATTACTGATTATTATTAACTAATTAATTAGTGCATTTCTAATTAGAATTTTATTTTTAGATCTTAATTTATAAGGATTGCTTTTTTAAATTTTAAAACTAAAATTTCTTTTAGGGATTTGGTCTTTAGAACCCTTGGAAGAAAATGCTCTTGAAGGTGATGAAGGTCTTGTTCTAAAATCAAAAGCTAAACATGCAGCCATTTCTGTAAAATTGTCAAAACCTTTTTACTTCAAGGAAAAGCCCTTTATTGTTCAGTATGAGGTCAATCTACAGAATGGTCAAGAATGTGGTGGAGCTTATATAAAGGTATTCACACACACACAATATATATAATATATATATATATATATATATATATATATATATATATATATATATATATATATATATTATATATATATATATATATATATATATATATATATATAAACTGTGGGATAAAATTTAAAAATTACATACTGCTAATGAGGATTCGAACCCTGACCTCTAAGATGGTAAGACATTGCGCTAACCACTACACCACTGATGGTACAAAAAGGAATCATGTTGGAACTTCTCATGAACAACCGCCATGACTCCGTCCCAAAGGACCCCTCCGACCACACTCGGGTGTAGGGTTAGTGGGTCAGTTCTATCCCCAGAAACCGCAGCTCAATAAGTATATATAAATACCACATAAACCGTGGGATAAAATTTACAAATTATATACTGCTAATGAGGATTCGAACCCTGACCTCTAAGCGCAATGTCTTACCATCTTAGAGGTCATGGTTCAAATCCTCATTAGCAGTATATAATTTATATATACCTTCCCCATTTTTTACCTTCTCATCCCCTGCCCACCCCACGCTGAGGTGGCCACACTTCGCTAATGAAGCCGCCCGCCGCAGTCGGCCTCGTCCAGAGATCTTTCAAGGTAGTGATGCCCCAGGAGATTCTGGGGCGAGAGTTGGAAGGACAGTGTAATAGGAAGTGTGACTCGGTCTCCGGGCCTCTCCGCATCTGGTACAAGTGGGAGATGTTGTCTGGTTTATTTTGAATTTATGTTTGTATTGTTGTAAGTTTGGGTGGTGCCCACATCTCAATCTTGCTAATGAGATTTGTGAGTGTCTTGGGAGGTTGCTGAAGTAGGGGTTTATTTCGGGAGGGGGTGTGTCAAGGATGTTGTTTAATGGTCTGTTGATTAAGTAGGAATGTGTTAGTTGAGTGTGGATATGTTTGGTTGTTGTGGTATTGGGGGATGTGATTTAGGATTTGTTTGTAGAAGGTACCAGTGGATGATGGAGGTTGTTTTAGTCTGTGTTTGGTAGGTTGGAGGAGAGTATTGTGGCATGGGTGTGTGGGTAGACGGGTTTTTGCGTAAAATTGAGTGCCTATCATTTCGAGGTTATTTAAAGGTAGTATTTTGGTTTCATTATGTAGGTGTTGTTGAGGGGTTGTGGGTGTGCAGCCGGTGATTGTGCAGAGGGCTCTATTTTGCGTTATTTGGAGTGTCATTAAGTTTTGATTGGAGAGCATTGGGTGCCAGACAGGGGAGGCATAGTTGATGGTGGGGCGTATAAATTGTTTGTAGATGGCAATTGAGGTTTGTATGTTGTTGTTTATATCTGTGTTGGCCACTGTTTTGAGGATGTTGAGTTTTTTGTTTGCAGCTGAGGTGGTATTTTGGATGTGTTTGGTGAAAGTGAGGTGGGTGTCAAAGGTTAGGCCGAGAATCTTTGGAGTTTTGTTGAGGTGATATGGGAGTGTTGTTTAGGAGAACTTGTGGGTGGGTGTTGGATAGGTGTTTGTCTGTTGTTATGAGGGTTATGGAGGATTTGTTTGGGGATGCCGTCATCCGGTTTTCTGTCAGCCATGTTTGGATTAGTGTTAAGTAGTCTTGTGTGATTGTTGTTGCGGTATCAAGATTTTGGTGGGTGGTGGCAATAGTAATGTCGTCAGCATATGAAGTAATGTGGGTGTGTGTTGTTTGGGGTTGAGGGAGGTCTGCTGTGTATAGGTTAAATAGTGTGGGGATAGTATGGCTCCCTGGGGTACTCCGTTTCTTATGTTTATGGTCCGAGATTTTTGGCCGTTTTGTTGTATTTGGGCGGTTCTTCCTGATAGGAAGTTGGCTAACCATTTCTTGATGTTTGTTGGGATGTTGGATTGGAGGATTTTATGGATTAGATTGTGTCTCGGGACAGTATCGAAGGCTTTGTTTATATCTATTGCTATTAATATTGTTTTGTGATGTGGTTTATGGTTTAGTCCGTTTATTATTGGTTGGATGATGTTGGTGAGTGCTGTGGTGGTGGAGTGGTTGGGTTTGAAACCATGTTGGAAGCTTTGTTGTGGAATGTATTGAAGGATAGAATTTAGTATTAGTTTTTCAAGAAGTTTTGAGATAGTGAATAAGAGGGAGATTGGGCGATATGAGGAGGGGTTTGATGGGTCTTTGCCAGGTTTTAGTTTAGGAATGATTAATGCTTTTTTCCATTGGGGAGGGATATAGTTGAGTTGGATGGATTTGTTGAAGATAGGGGTTAGGTATGTGGTTGTATGGTTGGAAGGTGTTTTAGGTGAATGTTCAATATGTTGTCTGGGCCTGTTGCTGGAGAGTTTTTGATAGTTTTAATGGTGTTTTGTGTGATTGTGGGTGTGATGACGATTAAGTTGTTTTGGTTGTTGCGTAGTTTTTTCAGTTTTTTTATTATCTTCCTGTTTTGGGGGTGAGTGGGTAAGCTGCTTTGTTTAGCGAAATGTGTGGCCAGTAAGTTGATGTGTTGTTTGGAGTCAATGGAGTTTGTGTTGTAGGATTGGTTGGTGTTTCGTGTGTGGGAAGTGGGTTGTTTTTTGCGTTGTGAATGGTGTGGATTGTTTTCCAGACTTTTGCTGTTTGTGTTGTCCAAGTTTTGGATAAGGTAGTTTTGGTAGTTTTGGTTGTGTGTTTTTATTTGGGTTGATATTTGGTTGTTTAGGTTTTCTATTTGTGTTTTGGTGTGTTGAGTGGGGTTGTTTTGGAGTTTAAGTGCGTTGTAAGGGGGAGCAAAAGGCTTCCAACCCAACTTTCTGAAGTGTATTATGTTGTGTTGTCGGCAGCCCAACAGGTATCACAATTTTTAAGGCCCTTATTCCCTCACATAAGATAAAAGATAATATACATCTAACTCACCGTTTATTTTGAGGTTTTTAAGCTCTAACCGTGGCCAGACGTTTCTTAATTATCAGGTGTTCTGTCACTGGACCCTCCCTTGGAACACGTAGATAGTAATGTTTGAGAAATGTTATGTCTTCCAAGTAACTAAATTTTTCGTCACTCGGTCGGTTCGTCAGTAACTAGTAAGTGGTCTATTTCCTAAAGTCTCAAAGTCAATCAATAAGGGCTTCAGACACAGGGAAAAGAAGCTTCTCAACTTAAACTAACCTTTATTTGTAAGTAACTTTGTGACAACTGTTTTAGATCTCCAAATGAGCAATTCAAATTCAAAAAAAATAACTTTTACAAAGACAATTTTTCAATTTCAAATTATATATATATATATGTATATATAACCAATTAAGTTCTGATTATTACTTTGTGATTTTACCGGTCCCAGGGCGATCGAGTCGATGTTAGAGAAGAGCGGCGGAAATTATTAATTGTTAGTAATAGGAAAGATCAAGAAAGGAATTACGATAGGAAATAAGAACGTACGAGATGTAAGTAAAATTTGTGAAAACTTATCTAAGTATCTCAAGATTTATCTTGAGAAAGAGATCGATTGAGATATTATTTATTTATTGAAATTTCGCTCTTGTGACAACCAGGATCAAACACCCGACACCATCAGAGATCAATTCCAACAATAGAAGTCCGGTTTAATTCCAAGGTTAAAATCAAATCCGAGAATAGAAGTCCTAGTAAAATATAAACTATATACCCACCCACATATATATATATGTATACATATATATATGTGAGTACGTATTTACAAAATTTAATTAAACATTTTTATTATTTATATGATTCGCAATTTTTAACAAACCTGTTGTATATAGGACTTGTTATCTCTTTTTCAATCAAAATTGCCTTTCCTTTATGCAATCCTTCAAACTAAAACCTAACAAAATTACAAACAATGAGTACACTCATGTATATGTGTATACACATATACATGTGTGCATCATATATCAATTTTTTATCAATTTAATTTTCATTATTATTATATTTTATTTTCCAAACGTTTAACATAGGACAAATTAACGGCCCGGTTACCTGTATGGGTTCAAGGATTTAATTTGAGATTGAGATCAAAATAATTAGCTCGAATTTGGATTTCCCAAATCACAGCTGCACTTAAAGAATCTTGTTTTACAAAAATCTATACTCTCTATATATTATTCAAATTTTTATATTTAAGTCGAAAATAAGAATTGAATAACTCTCAAAAAAAATGTAAGAACTATCTCTTATACTGCAAAAGAAAAAGTATTTTAATAAAAAAATGTTTACAAAATTATAAAATTCTTTAGAAATAATAAAAAAATAATACTCTGAGTAGAAGTTGAAATTTATATAAATATAAATTTAATTCTTAATTACACTCTCCCTTTCACGTTTAAGAAATCGCTGATAGAGATGAATGGAGGAGGACAACAGGCAGATGATGCCTACCTGGGAGCATATATATATATATATTATATATATATATATATATATATATATATATAATATATATATAATATATAAATTAAAAATAAAAAATTATAATTTGGTAAATATTTATAAGGATTCTCCAGCAAAATTGTGATGCATAAAACCTTTCAAAATGCATAAAACTAATATTAGGAAGAATTACCATGGTTTGCCGAAAAAATTATCTAAATCAGGAATCATTTATGGTCAAAGAATTTGTGATACATATCGATAGAAAATAACTAAAATGTCGCATAGTAATTCATCAGACAATGCATCTGTGTCTTCTGAGACCCAATCACATTCAAATCTACAGGAAGAGTTTGTTTCTCCAGAAATCGACCTGAGACCAAGTGGATACACTTAATAAATCTCTGACAGTTATTGGTAAATCATAGGGATGTAGGAAAACTTTCGATATATATCGATATAAATATTTTTTTACGATAGTTAAAGTCTTTGTATGAATAGTATCGAAAAAATATCGATGATATTTTCAAAACCGATATATGGATATATCGATATTTTATCCTCAGTATTCATGTCAGTATTGACAAACGATATATTTTTTTTAATCCTAGAAATTTTTAGTAGTTTTCTGCTCCTTTGTAAAATAAAATTTAAGCAAAATTAGTGGTATTTTTCATGTGCGTGTATATATATATATATATATATATATATATATATATATATATATATATATATATATATATATATATATATATATATATATATATATATATATATTATATATATATATATATATATAGGTAAGGTGGAGATTGTTCTGAGTTTTCGATTGTTAAAAAATATCAAAATCGAAATATCGGAGAAGCCTATCGTAAAAAGAGAGTTGCCAGAGGTATTATTACTAGACATACACACAATTATTATTACTTACTTTTCAGCAGAACCTAATTCGACTTATCATAACCTGAACTACCGAAATTGCCGAAAAAGAGGCCTAACCTACACAAGAAGTTGCCGAGAGCTAACGTACACAAGAACGTTTGCATGACATAGTAGCCTAGGGCTAATAATAGGTAAAAAGTATCGATTAAAAAATATTGACATAAAAAAAATATCGATATAAAAAATATCGAAACTCAGAAACAATCTCCACCTAAGCCATATATATAATATTGAGAATCCTTATATTCTATACTTAATTAATGATTTAGGAAGTATCAAATACTCCTTTAAAGAATGGCAACACTTCATCTTCATGACTAGATACGTTTGAAAACTATGCGGTTACTAACTTGCGCTTATATCTTAGACCTCGCTGGTTTTAAAAACTAAAATGTAATTGTGTTGTAAAAATTAGCCTACATTGACTAAGAAATCTTCCAGGAACGTAATGTATTAACTATTTAAACTAATATAGCTTAATTGTAGTTATATATTCTTTTTAACCTATGTAAGAGTTTTTATAGAGCTTTGCGAAAGAAGTTGGGCCTAACTTGACCTACTCAACCCTGATACCTTTTAAAGTTTCTATTTGAATTAAATTGACTTTGATTGCTTGGTTGGGTTAGTTTATTAACTTGAATTGTATGATTGACGTGAATTACTGTTTAACTAGGCCTTGGGTTTTGGATCAGAGATTTGCAAGTTATTGCTTGGGTTTGAATCTATGTTTCTACATTGGCTGAAAAGTTACTGTTAAAATTTACTTATGCGCTTATACAAAAGAGCCACACATCCAAGTTAATTATTTGGAAATCAAAGTAAATCCAATTTTATTATAGAATTTACAGAACAATTTAAATGGTGAGTTTTTATTAATTTCTTTTTATTATTTGTAGGCTAAATTTTAATAGAATTAGGTTTATTCTTGGCAAAAGCAGTTACAATATCTGCGTAAGCGTTTTCAAGGTTTCACGCCACAGAGAATCCCATATATATTATATATATATATATATATATATTATATATATATATATATATATATATTATATATATATATATATATATATATTATATAATATTTCACCTCTGGTGGGTAAAGGCCAGAGGCCTACTAATATTCCACCAGGGTTAGGAGGAAAGTCGGAAACATGGTTAAATTAAAGGCCGACATGAAATGATACACGGCGTTTGAAGGTGCCTAAGTCATAGGAAGTTGGGAAAATGGATGAAGAAAGTGTGTTCCAGACATTACCAGTAGAGTACTTGCAAGACTGACCATAGCGGTTAAGTCTGGATTCAGAGAGTTGAACAGAGAAAGGATGAGACTGTGTACAAAGACGAGTCGCGCGAACCATTCTCAATGGAGGAGGTATGCGACGAGAGAGTTCAGAAGAGCAGTGTCCATTGTAATAGCGATAGTATAGAAAGAGTGACGCAACAATTCGACTGGCAGAAAGAGATTGGAGAGAATTAGTGAGAGCAGGAGAGTTGATAAGGTGAAAAGCTCTAGACTCCACCTTTTCCAGGAGAGCTGTATGAGTGGAACTACACCAGATGTGTGACGCATACTTAATACAGGGGCGAAAAACACCCCTATACAGAGCAAGCAAGCATCTGGGGTGGTGTGAAGAAATACTGAAGGCGCCTCAGAACTCCCAACCTCTTAGAATCTTGTTTAGAAAGAGAGGTAATGTGATCTTTCCAAGAAAGATCACGAGAAAAATAAACACCAAGAATATTAAGGAGAGATGAAGGTTTGAGTTGCGTGTTTTCGAAGAAGATATCGTAGTTGTGTGGAAGATTGTGCCGAGTAGTGAGATGGAGGAATTGAATTTTTGAGGCATTGAAAACGACCATGTTTTCTCTGCCTCAATTTGAAATGAGAGATAGATCAGAGATTAGTTTTTCCAAGGAACCCTCCTTGCTTATTCTATTAACTGTTGCTGGGAGGGGCGCCTTCAAAATGAAAAGAATAATGAAGGGTGGAGTCATTAGCATAGGAGTGGATAGGAGATGAACTAATAGAGAGAATGTCATTAATAAAAAGCAGAAAAAGTGTTGGGGATAGGACAGAACCCTGAGAAACACCACTATTAATAGATTTATAGGATGAACGGTAGCCCTCTATAACAACAGCTATAGAACGACCAGAAAGGAAATCAGAGAGAAGGCCACATAGAGAAGGATATATTCCAAAAGAGGGAAGTTTAGAAATCAAAGCTTTGTGCCAGACTATATCGAAGGCTTTCCATATGTCCAGCGCGTCAGCGAAAGATTCACCGAAATGCCGAAGAGCAGAGGACCAAGAGTCAGAGAGAAGGGAAAGAAGATCATCAGTAGAGCGTTTCTTACGAAAGCCATACTGGCGATCTGAGATAAGATTAGAAGAATTGAGATGTTTCCAAATCTTTCTGTTAAGGATAGATTCGAAAACTTTAGAAAGAACGGATGTCAAAGAAATTGGAGGGTTGAGAGGGTTCCCCCTTCTTCGGCACAGGCTAAATGAGCGCACGTTTCCAGCAAGAAGGGGAAGGTTGAAGTAGAGAGAGAAAGACTATTACTTATTACTTAATATGTAATACGTAAAATATTCTTTTGTGTTCTTATGTAATAACAACCGAAGGAATAGGGTCTTCTTTGTTATATAGAATATATATATATAATATATTATATATATATATATATATATATTATATATATATATATATATATATATATATATATATATATATATATATATTATATATATATAATATATATATATACTATAGTATATATATATATATATATATATATATATATATATATATATATATATATATATATATATATATATATTATATTATATATATATATATATATATATATATATATATATATTTAAGGGTTTTATTCTCACGCCATAGACTTTGGTTCGATTCCCGACCCAATTTTCAGAACAGACACAAATAAGACTTGAAAAGACTGAACAAAATATGGTGACTATAATAATCAAGAGGAAGTTAAAGTTAAATATTGTAAGATTAAAGATTGGATGTACAAAAGAAAGTCTAATAATTTGTTCTCATCTCCAAGAACATCAGGCCTACGGGTATGGGACTGAATCATTTCCTCAAGGTTATTACAAATGGTGAACTGGTAGGCACGTTCATCACTTATATGATGGGAAAACGGCAACCTCCAATAATGAAGGTTTCAGAGAATGGAAAGAGAACCAGAAAATTTGCTCCGTGGGAAGTGGAAGAATTCATTGTAGTCAACAGAATTGGAGGATGATAACAGAAAAGATGAATTTGGTAGTAAACATGGAGGATAGTCGAAGTCATACGAAAGGATATTTTTGAGAACCACAGGAGGAATTCCATCAGGACCATATGCCTTATTATATTAAGCCAGAGATAGCAGAAATGACATCTTTAGAAGAAATTCTAATTTAGGACATAATTGAGTTTAGAGGAGTTGAAGGAGGAGGAATAGCTCCGGAATCGTCTAAGGTTTTATGAGCGAAAAGTTCAGCTTTAGAAGAAGGTAAAACAGCAGTTGCGTAAAGATAAAAGGAAGAAAGAGGAAGAAAAAGTTAGAGTTGCATTTTTTGCAAAATGCCAGAAAAACGTAAAGAAAAAACCAGAAAGATTATGCATTTTCAACGGAAGAAAAGATTTTTAGTGTTACGAGAATAGATTTTGCACGATTCTGAATGATATAAGTAGATGAGATTCTAGAGTTTGAAGACGATGGTAATCTCTGAAGGCAACATCCCTACGGAGGATAGAGCGAGAACAAACAGAGTTAAACCAAGGTTTGTTAGGTTTAGTAGAAGGAAAAGAAAATGGAAAGTACGCCTCCATGCCAGAGAGAATCACCTCGGTAATGTGTTCTGCACACTCTGAAGGAAACCCCTCACGAAGCAATAATCATTCCACGGGAAATCAAAGAAGTACGACCGCAAGTCCGACCAGCTTGCGGCACCGAAGTGCCACAAACGTTTCCTTTCAAAAGAAGGGGGTCTTTCCTGCGGAAGACTTGAAGAGATAGAAGAGGACACAGAGATAAGAAGGTGATCGGATAAACCCAGAGGAGGAAAGAGTTTAACAGTATAAGGAGAAGGATTAGAAATTAGAAAAAGGTCTAGAATGTTGTTTCATCTCCAAGACGATCAGGGATACGAGTAGGAGCTGCACCAGCTGCTCAAGGTCGTTTGGATAGAGAAATAAAGGCAGTTCACCAGCTGTATCATGAAAGTAGAAGAAAAACTATTGCGGTGGTGAACATTGAAATCACCTAATATGATGATTTTAGAGAAAGGAGAAGAAGTGAGAATGTGCTCAATTTTGGAGTTTAAAATAGTCGAAGAATTTAGGATAGTCAGTAGAATTAGGAGATAAATAAACAGAACAAATGAATTAGCGTAGAATGGCAAGAAAGCCTAAGCCATAATGGGAAAAATTCGGAAGACT
>SEYY01011736.1:10000-13028 GCA_009176605.1 Armadillidium nasatum | reverse complement strand
TTAGGTTAGGTTAGGTTAGGTAAGGTTAGGTTAAGGTTAGGTTAGGTTAGGTTATTTTAGGTTAGATTAGGTTAGGTTAAATTGTATTTGGTGAAGAAAGTTTAAATTGCTTTTTTAATATATATATATATATATATATATATATATATATATATATATATATATATATATATATATATATATATATTATATATATATATATATATATATTTATATATATATATATATATACATATATATATATATATAATATATATATATATATATAATACATATATATATATATATATATATATATATATATATTATATATATATATATATATATATATATATATATATATATATATATATAATATATATATATATATATATATATATATATATAATATATATATATATATATGTTTATATATGTATAATAGTAGATAATAGATAAACCATGTTTCATTTTTTTAAAAAAGGAACGCTATTTTTGAATATATATTATATATATATATATATATATATATATATATATATATATATATATATATATATTATATATATATATATATATATATATATATATATATATATATATAATTTATATAAATACATTTTGCCGGGGCCGGGGTTCTGGCCGGGGTTGCCTAAAATTTGTAAAGAGGTCAAAAGCACTGAAATTTTATTTAAGAAAATTATATATAAATTTAATTGAGGTTTATTTAATTGTAAGGAAGGAGTAGAATTGCCAACATCCACTTATATTAATGATTATATTCATTTTTTCCGAAAATTTTCATGATATTACGGATTTTGTATAATATAAGTTTAAAAAAAAGTACAAAATATAAAAAATATTTTTTTTTTATTCATAATAGTGATTCAACATTTTTACATTGGTAAGACCCTAAGGAAAAGTTTGAAAAAATGTAAAATATAAAATTGTCAATATAACCTGTATTTATACATTTTGTTATTTTATTGCTATGTATCAAACCTGTATCATTTAGCTACATTATTTCAAAATTACTATTTTGTTTATACTTTCAGTCAATATGGCTAGAAGATCAACTTCTGCAGTACTGGAGTACTTTACAATTTTCAGGATAGGCTCGAAATAGTTAAATGTAACATCAGCAGTCAGAAAGTGAGAAGATAACCTTCGGGTGCCCCAAGAAAAATTTTCAACCAGATCTTTATGGGGGCATCTAAAATCAAAACGCAAAGGTTAGCATTCACTAGCAGAAAAGAAGCAGTCAAAAGAAAGAGAAAAGAAAAAGAAAATATTGAAAAACAAGAAAAAAATCTTAATTTTCTTATATTTTGTTAGAAATTTTTTATTTTTTCATTATTTGACTGATTGAGCTGAAATTTTCAGGGTATATGCATTGTTTTTCCAAAGTTCTGAGTTGATTTCGAGAATTTTTCTGAGTCTATAACGGTGGTTTGAAAGTTATTTGGACCCAAGGTCGAAAAAATGGAATAGCGTGGTCAAACCACTGGTCCACATGAACTGAAAATTTAACTAAAAAATCTTAGCCCCAATTTCTTGCATTGGTGAGAACAGATTTTCGATATCACGTCTAGGAAAAAGTTGTTAGCACTTGAAAAACAATTTGTAAAAATTGTACCCTTCTGGAGAAAAAAATTATTTAAAAAAAAAAAAAGTTACATACTAATATTTTTATTTGTGAAAATTGTTTAGAGGATGGACAGGGCAACAACTTTTATTTAGTACATTATTAAATGCTATTTGTTTGAAGCGCGAGATATAGCCTCTCAAACTTTGGAAATTTTTGAAATTTGGTCAAAAATGGACCTTTTTGAAGGCTATATCTCGAAACCAACGAATCGCATCGATTAACGTATAGTGAGGAATTTGTAACCCTATCCCTCCTCTATACACCCACCAAAAATATGAAATGTTATAGTTGTATTTTTTTTAATTATATTTTATTTTTTAGTTCGAAAAGGTGGATTTTTTTTTTTTTTTTTTTTTTTTTTCGATAGTTGGTCAGTTTTTTGTTCATAACATATTTTCTATAACTCTGGGAACAAAAGTCTGTTAGAGTTTTTGTAGCACATAGAACTTTGCATATATAGTCCAAATTTCAAGTTATTCAATAAAGTAGTTTAGCCCCGCCATTCATTTGAAAAAGTGTCATATTTAAGAAAAATAAATAAATTATAGACTCAGAAAAACGCTAGAAATGGACTTTTTTCACCAGGAAAATAAAAACAATTTACTCTGAAAATTTCAGAAGAATCGGCTGAAAATAAAAAATAAAAAAAATTTGAAATTGAACTGTCAACTTAAGTATAATTTGCCCTTTTATCCCCGGCCGGAAACCCCGGTTTTCCCTGATTTTTAGCCGGGGCCACGGTCTGTTCTATATATATATATATATATATATATATATATATATTATATATATTATATATATATTATATATATATATATATATATATATATATATATATATATATATATATATATATATATATATATATATTTTTCTTTCTATAAAAAAAGAAGGCTATTTTACACTTATTTGGCTTCAACTTAACTGAAATAAAAAAATTTAAATTTATCCAAGAAATTTTTTTTACCCTCTATTTTCAATATTTAACCTAATATTTTAGGTCTCAGAAAAAAACGGACAAACTTTTGCACTTGAACCTAATTTTTATCAACTGCTGGTGAGGATTCAAACTCGGGCCTCTTAGATGGTAGACAATCATGCTAACTACTACACCACTGATGGTACAAAAAGGTATCCGTCGGAACTGCTCCTGACGTATCACCTAGGTAAACAGCTCCTAAGGAATCCTTCGACCACAATTTACATAATAACCTATGAACCTGCGATTTCGAGGATAGAACTTTGGCCTCCTAACCCTACGCCCAAGTGTGGTCGGAGGATTCCTTAGGAGCTGTTTACCTAGGCGATACGTCAGGAGCAGTTCCAACGGATTCCTTTTTGTACCATCAGTGGTGTAGTGGTTAGCATGATTGTCTACCATCTAAGAGGCCCGAGTTTGAA
>SEYY01011736.1:0-5000 GCA_009176605.1 Armadillidium nasatum | reverse complement strand
TTAATGGATGTTAAATAAATTGGAAAAAAGTTAGAGGGTTGACAGGGGTTCTCTCCATTCTTCAGCACAGGCTGAAAGAGCTCACGTTTACAGCAAGAAGGGAAGGTTGAAGTAGAAAGATAAAAACGAAAAATAGTTTACTAAGTCAGGGGTGAGCTCGGAAGCGCAAGTTTTCAGAACCACAGAATTGATGCCATCAGTACCGTGCGCCTTTTTAGTGTTCAGCTCAGAAAGAGCAAAAATGACTTCTTTAGAAGAAATTCTGATCTTAGGCATAAATGAGTTGGAGGGGGTTGAAGGGGTAGGAAAAGCTCTGGAATCGTCTAAGGTTTAATTAGAAGCAAAGGTTTGAGCGAGCGAAGAGTTCAGCTTTAGAGGAAGGTAAAAAGGCAGTTAGTACAGTCGGAAGATACTAAAGGTGGAAAAGAGGAAGAAGCAAAGTTAGAGTTGACATTTTTTTAAAAATGCCAGAAAGGGTTTAAAGAAAAAGAACCAGAAAGATTATTGCATTTTTCTTCTGAGAAATAAGTTTTTAGTGTCCCGAGGAATAGATTTTGCACAATTTCTGGATAAAATATAAGTTGCGTGAATTTCTGGAGTTTGAAGACGAAGGTAATCCCTGAATGCATCATCCCTGCGGCAGATAGCACGAGAACAAGCAGAGTTAAATCAAAATTTGTTAGGTTTGGTAGA
The DNA here is from genome assembly GCA_009176605.1 of Armadillidium nasatum. Classification (NCBI taxonomy): domain Eukaryota; kingdom Metazoa; phylum Arthropoda; class Malacostraca; order Isopoda; family Armadillidiidae; genus Armadillidium; species Armadillidium nasatum. The sequence goes on along the minus strand of SEYY01011736.1, from coordinate 4,307 downwards.
AGTGAAAGAAAATTGAATGTACGCCTTCATGCCAGAGAGAATCACCTCAGTTATGCGCTCTGCACATTCCGAGATTAAAAAAGTACAACCGCTGGTCAGACCAGTTAGTGGCACCGTAGTGTCAGAAATGTCTCCTCGCCGAAGGCGGGAGCCGTTCTAGCGAAAGACTTGAAGAGACAGAACAGGATGCAGAGATAAGAATGTGATCGGATGAATCCAAAGGAGGAAAGTGCTTAACAGAATAAGGGGAAGTATTAGAAATTAGTAAAAGATCAGAAATGTTGAATTCATCACCAAGGCGATAAGGGATACGGGTAGGGAGATGCACCAACTGCTCAAGGTTGTTCTGGATAGAAAAGTGGCAGGCGATTTCCCCAGCTGGATCATGAGAGCTAGACGAAAGCCATTGGTGGCGGTGAATGTTGAAATCACCTAAAATGAGGATTTCAGAGAATGGAGAGTAAAAAAGAATGTGTTCTATTTTGGAGTTAAGATAGTCGAAGAATTTTGAATACTTGGTAGAATTAGGAGATAAATAGTCAGAACAAATGAATTTAGTTGTATAGTTGCAGGATAGTTTAAACCATAAAGTAAAGAATTCAGAAGACTCCAAATTAGAGACACGAGAACAGAAAACATCGTTGCGCACATTTACGCAACATCAGCCTATTGCTGAAAATTGAGGATAAAGATAGTAGGTAGAAACAGAGTAGGGTTTGTTTTCAGAGCACTCAGACACCTGGGTTTCAGTTACAAACAAGAGATGAGGTCTAGAAGAAGAGAGATGGTGTTCGACAAAGTGGAAATTAGAAAAAGAGACTGCAAATGGTGAAGAAGTTAATGAAAAAGAAGACCGTGCACCAGGGCAAGTCGGCTTCAAGGCCTTGGTGGCACCTACCCAATCACCGGAGGCCATCAACTCCCAAGTGGTGATGGGGAAAGGGGTGTATGAGAGGCTATGTTTGAAAACTGCCCCTCCAAGCTTCTCCAAGGCAGTTTTTCGTTTCGCCATTGTGATAGTTATTTTTTTTTTAAAAAAGTTATTGTATATTAAGTTAGTTTGGTTTTAAGGGTAGTAAACTAATTTAAGTTTTGATTTTTTGATTTTAATTTTATTTTACAATCCTGAAAATTAAATTTCTAATATAAATATTATTCTGTTTTAATTTTGTTTTTCTTTCTCTGTTTGCTTTTTTCTGTTTTTCTGACTGTCTGGTAGTTTGTTTGTATGTTTTTAAGTTCGTTTATTTCTCTGTTTGCGTGTTTGGTTGTTAGTCTGCTTGTCTGTTTGCTGATTGTCGTGACTGTGTTTGTAGAATTTACATCGATTTATTGTTGTTTGAGTGTGAATTGGTGTTTGTGATTGTTTAGAATGGCATCTCGGCGTGTTCAGGAGTCATGGGGGTGGGGGTGGGCTTAGGAGGTGGCTTTCTATTCACTTCGCTAACGTCCGTGGTCTATGTATTAATTTCGCATCTGTTAAGCACCACTTTTCTAATTCTCATCCAAATATTCAATTTTTGTCTGAGACCCAGTTATCAAGGGACTACTCTAGTAAACTAAATATCTCTAACTCTAATTAATTTTATAACTTTCGCATTAAGGGTGAGATCTGTGCCTATATAAACATTAACACTCCAGTCTCGAAAATCTTGAATCTCCTAATTTCGATGTTTTATGACTTAAAATCTTTCTTCCTACTACTACAATTATCTTGTGTTTCTGCTACTGTTCCCCTAATGGAACAGATTTTCCGGATCTTTTTTAATATCTAACTACTTCTCACGAGACTGTTACATTTTCAAATCCAAATGCTAAGGTCCTCTATTTACCACTGAGTGGTGGGGTTCCTCTCATAATGAAACAGGTGGGGAGGAGACTAAATCATTTAGTATTCTCAACGATCTGGAGCAGTTGATCAGGGAACGTACAAACATCCCGGATAGTCCTAACCAGTTCTTAAAAACGTTTGACTTGTGTTTCACCACTACTCCTTCTCGTTATAACTACACAATTTTCAATCCTATCGGTAATTCTGACAACAATCTTATAGCTCTTATGTATAACACTTTCTCTCCTGCAGCTCCACCCTGCACTAAACGTACTTTCTGGTACTTTGATCGGACAAATTGGGTGGCATTGAGTAGCTTTTTTGCCAATTACTCTTGGAATGAATATTGCTTTGTCAGTGATGATATTTCTGTGTCCGTTGAAAGAGTGGGAGCCGTGATATCTTATGAAATGAGCAGGTTTTTTTCTTCTTCAACTAAATCTTTCTCTCCATAAAATCTATGGTTTGATGGTGCCTGCTCTCGTGCCATTCAGGAAAGAGACAGTGCGTATCGAGCGTGGAAAAACTTCTCTTCTCCTATCAGCCTTTCTAATTTTCATTCAGCTAGGAATCGTTGCAGGGATATATATATTCGACAGGATGAGCGTACTTTTCCCCAAAGAAATTGCGCTGACCTCCTTCGATCTTCTACTGATAAAAATTTTTGGCTTAATACCAAAAATATCTCTAATAACTTTTGCAAATTTTCTTTTACTATTCTTATTCGATCTGATGGATCTATAACTAACACTCCTACTGAAAAGGCTAATCTCTTCGGTCTCCTTTTTTCATCTAATTCAACCCTGGATGATTCCGGCATCCCTCCTCCTACTACTTCTTCTCTTAGGTGTCCCATGTCTTTACCTGTGATCTCATATGATCTGGTGCATTGGATACTGAAATCTATGAACATAAGGAAGGCAAGTGGCCCGGATGGCATTCCTCCTCTTGTTTTAAGGGAGTGTGCTTCCGAGCTGGCGCCTGTCCTCGTTCAACTCTACTCTCTATGCCTTAACACTAATACTTTTCCTCTGTGCAGGAAGCGTGCATATGTCCAACTGATCCCGAAAAAAGAAAGCCGCTCTGAATCTTTCAACTTTCCCCCTATTGCTTTTACTTGTATTGTATCTAAAGTCTTTGAAACTCTTCTCAACTCTCATTTCCTTGACCATTTGGAATCTCACTCCCTTCTCTCAAATCACCAATATGGCTTTCGTCGCTCGAGGTCTACTGGTGACATTCTTTCCTATCTTACTGATCTATGGTCTTCTGCTCTTAGGATTTATGGGGAGTCTTGTGTGGTGGCGCTTGACATATCCAAGGCTTTTGACCGGGTATGGCATGTGTCACTGCTCTCTAAGTTCCCTTCCTTTGGGCTTCCTCCTTCTCTTTGCTTACTCATGTCTAGTTTCCTTTCAAATCGCTCCATATCAGCACTTGTTGATAGAGCGACTTCTTCTTCTTTCCCTATTAATTGTAGTGTTTCTCATGGTTCTGTTCTTAATCCTGCTTTATTCTTACTTTTCAACAACGACCTCCTCTGCTGTATTTCTAATTCTGTTCATTCTTATGCCGAAGGCTCAACAATCCATTCTTCTACTTATTTCAAATCTGCTCCTTCTTTTGCTTCTAGAGTTACTTCTCGTTTTCAACTTTCTGATTCCATTTTTTTCCAATCTAGATGAGATTTCCCTGTGGAGCCACCGGCAACCTTGTGAAATTCAACTCTTTGAAGCTCTACTTCTTCACATCTCTCTCTGAAAAACACCTCCCAATTTTCCTATCTCCTTCAACGGCTCTCCCGTCTCACCTGTGAACTACATAAATATTCTTGGTCTGAATATACACAATAAATTATCTTGGAAACCTCATATTACAACGGTTGCTAAGGTGCCCTCTAAAAAGCTTGGGGTTCTGTTCAGGTTGCTGGAGTTTTTTTCTTCAAAACAGTTACTCCAATTATATAAGGGTCTTATCCGTCCTTGTATGGAGTATTGTTCTCACATTTGGGGTGGTTCCGGTTCCACCCTTCTTTTGGCTAAGGTTGAGTCTAAGGCTAAGAGACTAATAAACTGTCCCTTACTTTCAAACTCCCTTGACTCTCTTTCTCTTCAACGTGACATTGGGGCACTCTCACTTTTCTATAGGTGCTACAATGGCATGTGCTTGAGGGAGCTGACCTCTCGCATTCCACCACCATTGCTTCTCCCTCGCAGAAAAAGGGGTGCCATGCTTGTACATGAACTTTGTGTGAGCTTGGCAAACTCTACCTCCTTGTGGTACCTCCTTCTTTCCAGCCACCTCTGTTCTCTGTTCTGTTTTTCTTGCTTTATTTAACCTACATCTCTTTAAATCCTCAGTCTGCGAACACCTGAGGAATCTTCGTTAGGTTCCGAATTGGATTTTTTTTTCTCTTATTTATGCCCCCTTCTTGAAAATGGCACTGCCCGTGAGTGGTGGCAACATGTACAAAAAA